>JAKTWX010000380.1:0-29111 GCA_030582275.1 Waltiozyma pijperi | reverse complement strand
AATATATATTATAAATTATATAATAATATTCGAACTTTAATAATATTTTTAAGTTAATTTAAGTAATGCATCTTATATAGCCTTAATTTGATAAATTAAACTGTAGTACAAGAGCCAATTTGGAGAACGAAAGCTTATCGAGGGGGGTACACTAGATTATTTTTACGCAAGATTTATTTTTAGGGAGATGTCAGATTTGCGATAGGTTTGGCGTTGCGAAAACTAACTATTTGCGAAGTTGTGATCTTTACGCAAATACGTGAAAGAGGCGGGAACGCGGTTTTGCGAAACAGACGAAATTGCGTAAACCATAAATTGCGAAACTTTTCTCATTTTGCGTGAGTCTAAAATTGCGGAGTTAAAAAGAATCACGAGACCCGTTTTGCGCGAAGAAACAATTGCGAAAAGTCCGATTTGCGAAACTTAAAAAACCACGAATCTCTTTTTGCGAAGAGGCAAAATTGCGAAGCTTTGTTTTTTTTGCGTAATGCAAAAATTGCGAAACAGCAGTTTGGCGAAGTTTTGCCTTCTGGAGAGTAATAATTGCGAAGCTGCGCCAGTTTTGCGAAACATCGGAGTTGCGAAACTTTGATTATTTTTTGCGGGAAGCGACATTTGCGAATTGCGACGCCAAAGCTGTTTGGCGAAACATGTGAATTACGAAACTTCTTCATTTGCGAGAATTAGCAAATTGCGAACCACAATTTTGGCGAAACACAATTGCAATTTGCGCCGTCCACGAAAACTTGTTCTTGCGCAAAATATTTGGCGCATTGCACTTATGAACTCCTCTCTCTGTAAAAATTGCCAACAAATTTCAGAAGCAATAAATTATAGTCTCTTTATGTTTGGAAAACAATATTTTATGAGGCTTTGAAAGATCACAGACGACAGGCTAGCTTAGAACAGTATATTCAGGCAAAAAAAAGAACACGAACGTACCTCGGGGAAAAACTCTCTGAATTGCTCATAAGAATGGCTACAACATAGCCAAACTGTATTTATGAAATGTTCTTATTGCTAGTAGCCAAGAAAAAATATCTTTAATACCTTTTTATTCGAGAAAAGCGACGAATATTAGAGAGTAAGAGCGCTGAGGTTCGGACAGCCACAGAGCGTTTCTGTGCCTGTAAGGAATGTATCATCGTCTTATCAAAGTGCCATCTTAAGTCCGATATAGTGTAACGGTTAGCACGGTTCGCTTTCACCGAGCAGACCGGGGTTCGACTCCCCGTATCGGAGGTTTTATTTTTTTTTGCATTTTGACAAGCTGAAAAGCTATTCTCTCAATTATATTTTTATGGACAGACGTTAATAAATTAGAGGTATTGTATACTGTAGTGTTGTTATAAATATATATAATATATATATATATATATAATATATATATATCTTGAGTTCATGGAACACCAAACCAATACAATCATCCTTGTGTGGAGTTGAATCTAATCTCCCGCTTTTAGTGTCAATCAGACTCGCCCAATCAAATAATCCAATGTTATCCCCTTTGTTTAATCTTAGCCCTGTTCCTGGATGGGATTTGAACACGTCAATTGAATGTGGAATGTCACTAAACAAATGAGCAATTGGACTGTATGATGAGCGAATAGTATGATGAACTTCGTGTGAATTTAAATCATGGCATAATTGAATGCTTAGTTTCATTTCTGGTTCCAACATGGACTTCACCAAATAGTCATTTATCACACTTTGGAACTCTATCAATATCGCTTCTTTGGCATCTATGATCTCACTGTTTTCTTCATCTTCATTGTCGTCTGTATTTATTATGCCTCTATAGTTATTCGCACTTAGTATCTTGGGTATCTGAATGTACCGCACGACATCGTTTAAAGTAGTTATACGGCAGGAGAATTGATGATGGATGTTTTGTCCCTCTCCGATCACAATAATGATGAACGCTGGTGATTGCTTCTTGGGATGTATGAACGGGGGATTTGATATTGGATTAGAGTCGATGTCTTGTGTCATTTGTGATTTGATCTTTCCTTTATGAATAAGTTGACTTCAGTTGATATAATAACTTCATTTCTTTTAAGTTTTTTTATTTTTTTGGCTTTTCAATTACAAAACTTGGGTCTTTCATTATTACTGATTTGGGGTATAACAGTTGGGGTTATTTCAGTGAAACGGCATTTCCGTTCTGTCGATCCTTCAAATAATGATGTCCATTTGTCCATATGAAGTTTCCGATAATCCAAAACTTTAGCGGCACGTGACCAGGTATTTAGGGCTACTTAAGGAACATGTAATTTCCGATATAGTGTAACGGTTAGCACGGTTCGCTTTCACCGAGCAGACCGGGGTTCGACTCCCCGTATCGGAGTTTTATTCTTTTTGCTTTTTTACGCAAGATCTGAATATGAAGAATATAGGAAACCACAAGGTTACACAATTTCTTTTCAGTGTTTTCAGTTATTTAACTTCCAAATTGAAGTTTCACAATTCCCAGCTTGATATGAAGTTCTCAACCAAAATACAGTGTGAACTTAGAACTAATTTATAGAAACTGATACAAATCTACACCACAGACATAAGACATAATTGAAGTCCATGAGCATGTTTATATATAATTGCTAATTTCAGCTATATAAATTATTGATTCCAAATAGATCAGCTCATATTATAAGCTGCAACGTCTGATTTATAAATTTCTACAATAGAGGTTTCTTTATTTTTTTTCAAATAGTAGTACATGTACGTATAAGAGATGAGATTCTAATTGAAAGTCAAGTTTCCCTTCCCGCCTAAATCATCACTTAATTCCAATTCACTCAACAAAGCAGTGACATCGGTTCTTTGTTTAGAGACAGAAGAATCATCAACGTTATTAAATCTCGGTTGTTTCAACGAGAACCCGGAGATGGCCTTTCTTAGTTCTTTCACCTTAGGTTGATTCAAACTATTATTTAGCAAACCACGAGCGGAAAGTGGGACAGATCTGATACTGTGGTTTTCCGAGTTTTGGATTAACATAGCCAAAGAGATATGCTGAGAGTTTTCGAAATGTCCGTTAGTATTACCATTACCGTTCATCGTCGTCGTAGTACCGTTTGCAATGTGGTCTGTCTCTTGATAAGATTGATCAAAATCCTCGGTGATGTCAGCTTCATTGTAGTGGCCCTGTTCTTGAGAGGAGTAGCCGTTTAAGGAGTTAGATGGGTACTTGTAATGAGAATGGAAAATGGTGTCGTTGTAATCAACCATGAATGGCACTAACAGTGAAGATTGCTCAATATCAGCCTTTGATAGTTCCAAAGTGTCAGAGGCTTCGACTTCTTCGGATGGAGTGTTCAACGGTAGCAACCATAGATTGTTATTCTTTCTGTATTGAATCTTTGAGAGGATCTGGTGGGTTAATTCCTTAGACTGGATGCTCTCGGCGTTGTAATAGGCAATAATGTATGCAAAGTTATCCAAAATGATCGAGGAAGGAGTTGCAGTGGTGATGTCTGATAATTGCCACTGAAGGAAGAATGGAATACAGTTGATTGTGGAGTTGGCACCAAAAGTATGGATGAAAACTTCTAAAAGCTGAAGCAAAGCAGACAAATTGATGTTCAAATATTCAATTGTAAGACTTGCCACTTTCTCTAACTGTTCGTAGAATAGATTGACAACACTGTTATGAGAGTCGGTGACCAAGTTGTCATGGTTGGCAGATCGGAAATCCGTCAGCTTGGAATACTCAATTTTTAATTCCGTAACCAACAGATCAATGTACTTCAATTGGATTTGAGCTGATTCCGGAACTTTACTAGGATCAAAGAAGCCCAACAGTTCGAAGGTCTCAGAGAAGATCTCTAGTGGGATTCTAGACGTCTGGAGGGCGCTGTTGGCATTGGAGTTGACCATGACATCCTTAGTGTTCTCGAGTAAGATGTTGAGCAATTGGAATTTGTTAGGATTGGAATAGTTGCTGTTGTCTGGCTTCAAGATATCTCTAGCAGCGACAAGCAACTCATTGACGATGTCCAAGGTTTGATCTTGATAGTAAATATGGGTAGTGAGTGCACGGATGACGTTGGTATAGCCCTGGATTAGCTTTGGAGACCCAGAGCTCAAAACCAAATGAGATTGCATGATCAAAATGAGACGAATGTTGTCAAGGATAGATAACCCAACCAAATTGACAGGGGAGGACAACAAGCTGGCCATGGCGACAAGGTAAATCAACTGGGTTTGCTCTGGGCCGTCCTTATCCAACTTGCTCATTAGTATGGACAAGATCAAGAATCTCAACTGAACAGGAACCCACGAAGTGATGGCGTTGACCAAAAGATTGATGTTCTTTTCGCTGACGTTGACAGAGGCACAGTAGTCAATCAGAATTTTAGTGACAAAGCTGATCTGGGATGTGTTGTCTGTGGCGTAGAAAGCCTTCAAGCATACGGTGGCCAAAGTGTGGAGATCAACACTAACAAGAGAAGAACTGGCGTCTTCATTGACTGAGTTTAACTTGCCACTAGTTTCAGCGATGGATTCGTTAGCATGGGAGTTCAATTTCTTCAAGGCCTTGCTCTGCATTTTTTCAAAGTCCAAATGTGACAAGGACAATGGAATGATACGATCAATAGCGGATGAGCCACGTAGTTTGATTAAGTTTCTCCCAGAAGCGATACTTTGACTGGCACCCAATGCGATTCCTATCCATTCATTGCCGTTAGATTTAGGAACATTGAAGCCAAAGTTGATGAATGAGTTAGTTAGCTTATTGAAATTATTGGTGAACGTGACATCACTGGTGAAATCACCTTGTAAGTAAACACAGAGAGTGTGGAAAACATTGATAGCGTGTTGACATAACGAAAGATCCATGGTTGGAAGGACACTTAATAGAATCTCATTGATATCGTTTGCAAACACGTTCAAGTCATCTGGGCATTTCTTAATTAAGGCATTGAGAATCTCTAAAGTGACTTGGATATTCCCAGTTCTATTACGTGAGACATCAGCTTGATTCTTCTTGACCAAGAACTTCCCAACTTTCTCCAACTTCACACGACGAGTGGAGACATAGTACAACAAGTAGCTGAGCTCAGATGAGTTAGGCTTCTTGTCAGAACCACGGCCTGCTGGGTAGCACTGGAGGATAAGCTTTTGATGCTTTGGTTGGAATAAAGGCATGAGGATGTGGATGATGACAGTTGGGCGGTTAGACTGCTGGGCGGCTGTCTGTCAAGGGGTGAGAAATAAGGAGTGGAATATGTGATAGGTTAGGTTGGTATCACCTCTTGCAGAGATTGGCTTAAGTATGAGATGTGGAGCTTGGATTTAAATGTTGGAAAGCCAGACTCAAGAGTATCTGATCTGGTGTTGTTGACTTGTGAATATCAATTTCTGTCTTTCAGCGTGTCAGTTTCCAATTTCACAGCCAAAATTCCAAGATCACGAGCGGTTCGGACAGCAGCGGCTACCGGCTACCGACTAGCGGCTACAGCGGGCGGCTTAACTAGAAAATTATTAAAAACATAGGCCTCGGTCCAATTAAATTAAAAACCCCGTTTCAAATATTTTAGATCTGGTTACAAATTAATAGAAACAACTCATAGCATTATGGTCCCTGTGTACATCAAAGGTGGTGCCTGGACCAACATTGAGGATCAAATTCTTAAAGCCGCTGTCACAAAGTACGGTCTAAATCAATGGTCTCGTGTCGCTTCTTTACTAGCAAAGAAGACTGCTAAACAGTGTAAGGCAAGATGGCAAGAATACCTTGATCCACGTATAGACACCACGGATTGGACGCCACAGGAGGATGAGCGTTTGCTAAACATCGCCAGATTGAGACCTAACCAATGGAGATCCATAGCTCAGAGCATTGGAAGGACCGCTACTGCTTGTGTGGAAAGATATCAAAAGTTACTTAGTGATGGTGCTGACGAAGAAGGCGAAGAAGGAGAAGGAGGAGCAGCAGAGTTAGGACTAACAGGTGTTGGTGTTGAAACTTTGAGGGCTGTTGGTGCCTCTGTGGACTTGAAGCTTGGTGATTTGAACGTTAATCCGGAAACCAAAGAAGCTAGGCCTGATGGAGATGAGTTTGACGATGACGAAAGAGAAATGTTGGCGGAGGCAAAGGCAAGATTGGCCAATAGCAAAGGTAAGAAAGCCATGAGAAAGGCAAGAGAGAGAATGCTGGAAGAGAGTAAAAGGGTCTCTGTGCTACAGAAAAGAAGAGAGTTGAAAGAAGCAGGCGTTAATATCAAATTGAACGCTCCCAAGAAGAAGTTCGCCAATCAATTCGATTACAATGCTGACATCCCATTTGAGCACAGGCCGCAAGAAGGCCCATATGATACACTTGAGGAGCAGGAAGGAGACGTCAAAAGATTGGAGAAGTTTGAGAAAGGAATGATACTTCATGGGCTGAAAGAGAAAGACGATTCCATCGATAAGAAGAAAAAGAAGAAGAAGAAGAGATCCGCAGAAGAAGTTGACGACAAGCCACAAACCGAATTGAAAGACGATCTATACAAGAGACGGAAACTAAACTTGTCCAAGCCTCTATTCTCACAAGAGGAGTTGGTTGAGTTGTCTTCTAAGAGTGAAGAAGAGATCAAGACCGTGCTGCAGAGAAAGAACACAGAACTGGGGCTTGATGTTGAGAGTAATATCAGTCATCAAGTTGAATTGATTAAGAGGGGCCAGAATGTCCAGTCCGCCTTATTGGCTGAATCAGAAGACGAAGAAAATGTCCAGGATCAAGACCAGATGACTGTTCAAAACGACGAAGACGAATTCACAACACAGACAACCAAGGCCCCGCTTTCAGTACGAGAAAGGCTAGCCGCTTTACCAAAGCCTAAGAACGACTTTGAAATTGCCATTGATTCAGAAGAAGAGATAGAGGAACAAGAATCAGAAGCAGAGAAGAAGATCCTTAAGCAACAGAGATTGAAGATCGATGAAGGTGAAAGACTACGTCTGCTACAACAGAAAAGAGAAGAGGAGACCCAATTGGCATTATTAAGGAGATCTCAGTCGGTTCAAAGAAACCTACCCATCCCATTCACCGAATCCAATCATCAATTCCAGAACTCAGACAAGGACTCACCGCTTGACTCGCTGATACTAAGGGAGTTGAAGAATCTTGTAAGATCCGATTTCGCTAAGGCCAATAAACTCAATAACATCCCGTTGGTTACTGATCTTGATCAGTCTTCTTTCGATAAGATCCATGAGTTGATACGTTCTGAAATTAACGCGGAGGACTTGACTCAATTCCAAATCCAATTCATCAACGCACATCGATCCAAAGGCATGACACCTGTCAACCAATCATCCTTAGTCACAGAGTTACAGACATTAGTTTCACAAACAACAAAGATCGAATCAAAACTTCAGAAACAGCAGAAGGGGTACATGATGCTCAACGACAAGCTTTCTTCTCAGAACGTGGAATTGTTAACAGAACTCAAAGATCTGGATAGAACACAGGCTGCTTTTGAAATGTTAGCTCAAGGTGAAGAAATCTCCATGAAGTTAAGACAGGATTGGTTAAGTGAGGCGACTGAGAAGTTACTCAAAGCTGAGAGAGACACAAAGGAAATATACTTGGAGATGAAGAGGGCCGATCAGGTTGAATAATTGTGTATACCGTTTGAATAAGGCAATGATCTCAGAAGCAAATATTCGTTTATTATATACAAATATAAAGACACACAACCAATCCTTTAAGGAACTTGACTGTGCACAGTCACCCAACATAGATATATCCATTTTCAACAAAGGAGAAAAGAACAAGGTAAAGGTATCTTCTTGAAGAAAAAACTTCCAAAAAATCCAAAAAAAATAAAAAAATGAGGAACCTAATAATTAACAAATGAGTTGGAACAATAAATGATATGAAACCTTGAGATAAATTTTAAAAAAGAGGGGGCGAGAAAAAAAGGACAAAGAAGTGCAAAAGTAGCAGAGACATGAAAGTGATGATGATGACAATATGTGAAGGAATGAAAGAAAGCGGATGGAAAACTAACGTTAATGATACAAAATATTCTAAAGTTTATTGGATTTATTCGTCGTCTTCGTCTTCATCTTCAGAATCGTTGAAGGCAGAGAAAGCATTGAACTTGGTCTTTGGTTGAGCAGCAGAGACGTCTCTTGGGTCAGCTGGTCTACTTGAGCCAATGTTCTTGTTGTTTGGTCTGGCGTAAGTTGGAACAACCTTCTTTGGAGCGGAAGCGGTGGCAAAGGTAGAGGCACCTTCTTCACCTTCCTCTAAGTCCTTCTTGACTGGAGTGTTAGTGAACCAACCGTCTTCATCAGCTTGTGGAATGTGCTTTTGCTTTGGCTTCTTTTGGAACTTTGGACGAGAACCACCAAGGTGAGAACCTCTTCTACCTTGTTCTTCGCTAAGTTCTTTTTGTTCTTGAATTTGTTGAGCAAAGGCAGCAAAGTCAAAAGTGGTTGGAACGTAAGCGGTGTCACGTAAGGCAATCAATTCGGTTTCAGTGTATCTGGACATTTTGAAATTGACAAGTTTGGTTGGTTGGTTAAATCTTGAAATCACTGTTTACCTTCTCTTCGGCGTCTTGCCTTTGCTATCTTTCTTCATTTCCTTGATTTTTTTTTCATTCCTCACCGTTTTTGTCAGACCAACGACGAAACGAAAAATTTGAAGAAAAAGTCCGATCGAGCGCGATACCTTCCTATTCTGGAAGTTTATTGATATTATTTCCCAGGCATTATTTCTGTATTCGGAAACATTGAAAATGTCCAGATACGGAAATAACATCAGACAGCTCATCCTATCAGCTCAAAAAAAATTTGAAGGTTTATTATTATACACTCATCCTTCATGAAGACATCCAAACTAACTGAGATTTAACCACGAATCGAATCACAAAACCATGCCAATCCAACACTCCCTTTCAAAGGTGACCAAGACATTACAGAAATCCAAAGGTACAGTCCATCCAAAGGGTCGTAAGATCAAACAATTAACCAGAGCCACTTTGAGAGAAGGTAAGATCGCAAAGAGAAAAGCTGCCCATTTAGAACGTAAAGAACATGAGTTACAACGTACTTTGTTTTTCCAAGAAGCCATTGCCGGTGATCAAGAGTCATACAGTTTGGAGGAAATGAAGGAACTAATTGAGACGTTCCTTTCCAGAGATGATGAAGAGTTGGAACAATTTAGAGCCGAGAGAAGAAAAGGTAGAGCTCCAACTAATAGACATGCCTTATTGGAGAACAAGAAGAAGCACGAGGAGGCTGAATACGATTCTGGTTACTACATTCCTAACATCAACGACGCTGTCACTGTGAAGAACTTGAGAAACTGGAACAGATCTACCGGTGGGTTGAATATCGTTAAGTTTGTTCACATTGCTAGAACTTCAACTGAAGTGCCAACTTCTTCCACTTTAACTGTCAACACGGCTAACGAGGATGCTGATATGGAATAAATTGTCTCGGCTAATTATTTGGGTAATATATTGTTGTTTAGGGTAATGTTATATTGTGAATTAGAATAAATTAGGGGCATAAAATTCGTTATATGTATGTAGAGCACTAAGGCTGTATCTATAGCTGTACGGTCAAGATGAGCACAATCAGCTAATTGATCCTTTGAACATTCCTATTCTCATCAACGGCATAATGCAGTAATTCTGGATCAGCCATGGCACTGAAACCCAAAACCAAAGTAGAAACAACCAAGGCAGAACCTAGGATTCTTTTCAAGATTCTCAACCTTTTAGCTCTAATCTCAACATTGTCATCAATGATTTTCTCAAAGACCAAAACCTTATTCTTCAAAGTGCTATCATGACCAATACCGATGAATTTCCAACTATGTAAGGACAAGTTATCAATTTTGGCAACCAGTTCTTTGTAATTGGAATCTTCAGATAACTCCCTGATCAATTGCAATAAAGCTGGTGGCTTGTAACTGTAACCGAAAGGATTGGAGTCTGATTCGGTGGCAGGGGTTGATAAGTCATTGCAGTTAACAGTGAGATAGGCCTTCTTGATCATAAATTGGTTTTCGTACTTAGGGAACAAAGCTTCAGCATCCTCATTGTTTTGGAAATTGGAGTAGTTTGGATTTAAGGAGTTGTTGATCGTTGACTTGATCAGTTTTTCATCGATTGGAGAGAAGAAATTATGCTTAGTGAAAGTATGAGCGTTCTTATCGTTCATGATCTTGGACCATTCATAAGCTCTAAGTTCTCTGAAATGATCTTCGGTTTCACGTTTCTTTGTGGCGTTGGCGTTTCTAAGGAAAGCTTGGAACTTCTTTATTTCCAATTCTTTATCCAGCATCGAATCAGGGATCGAGTTCTTCGATTGAGCTTGTTCTGTTTTCATCTCCGATAATCTTTGTAAACTTCTCTTGATCTCCTCTTCGAATTCATGTTTCTTATCTTTGTTTGACATTTCATCAGACACCAAGTTCAAGATACTTTCAATCTTCAGAGCCTTATCAGAATCATTCAGGTTCACAAACCCTTCAAGTGAGTTTTCTGGAGCATGAGAAGAGACCTCGTTTTGAGGCTTAGACTTGGGCATTGAGACATTGAAGATCAAAGGCTTGTGTTCTTCTAGCTTGGCAGTGGCAGCAGTACTTGTGCTAGAGGTTGGTTGTTTTTTGAAGTCATCTGAAGGAAAAAGAATATTGTACTTGTCACTCTGGGGCTTTGTGTTTCTGATGACTTGTTTCTTAGCGGTTCTTGATTCAACCTCTTTGACAATTCTAGGTTCAACTTTGAAATCACTTGAATATGAAGTCTTTGGTGCCTCAAGAGGCTCATCAGGGTAAACACCTTCGAATTTCAAAGGCACAGGTCTGACATCATCAGGGTATGCAACTCTGATCACATCAGAATCATTGGGAACAGGAGGTAAGTCAGTGATTTTGATGACTTCTTCAGACTCTTTAAGTTTTGATTGAGCGATATCTGATTTGAGAGATTCTGTAATTTTCTTTGGGGTTTCAGCAAAGACATCGATCTTTGCAGCTTCTTCAGGATCCATCATACGAATGCCCATTCCTGATAAGTTAGAGGAAGACGATGAGCGTCTACCAACAGCAGGGCGGTACAACCCTCTCGACTTTCTGGTTCTTGGAATTCCTTGTTCCAAGCCTGCGAAGTAATCATTTATGATTTTATCATTGTGCTTATCGATGGCTTCATGATCGTTCAATTCATGGACTTCCTTCATCTGCAGCTCTTGACTTGGCGTAGACGAAGTGATCAAATCACTTGAAGATTGAGCAGGAGTGAGGTTCAGTGACTTAGCAATGGATTTATTCTGAAACAGTGAGGAATAGTCTAGATCAATGTGTGATTTGTTGATATCTTTCATATCGTAAATAGGCAATTCACTCTTGGTAGTATTGGTTTTGTTAACAAATGTCTCTTTTACTGAATTAGTGGCGACTGGCTCTCCAATGTAATTATCTATCAGTTCATTGATAGCCTCATGAGGCCAATAGCTAGGACGGTTTCTATGAGCACGACGTTTGAGGTTTCCACTCAAATTCAAATCTATCTTGCCATCATCCACTGTTAGTTCAGCTGATGCCTTTTGGGTGTAGAATTTCTCAGCTATTCTTTTCGTCGTCTTCAAGTTGGACTTTCTCAGTTTGTACAACTTCTGGGATGCCTGTGATATGTGGAAGGAGCGTGAAGAATTTTTCAGGAGGCGAGTTGAACTTGCCCTCATGTTGATAGATATCAGCGTTAACATGTCTGTATAGTTATAGCAATAGTGTGAGGAGGGCGATGACGGAGAGTGAGTTTATAAATTGGATGGGTGTTTTGGATATTAGAGTGCGAGCGCGTGAGTTGATGAACAATAGAACAGCTTTTGGTATGAATGTGAAAGGATAGTAATTTGAAATTCTTTCAATTTGCCACCCTTGAATTCTAGGGAAATTATAGGAAATTGATAGATTTCTGAATTTTAGTTTGATCTATCAGAAAATCTGATGAGCCGCCGCCGCGTACGCGAAAGTGGAGAACTCGGGAGTCGGCGCCTAACACCTGGAGGCTGGAAATCTCTACAAACTTGTGGAGCTATTGAGGTATTCAAACACTAGATGTTCATAAGTTTTGGCATTTCAAAAGACTTCCATCTTCTATGGTTCTAAATACCACATCCATTACTCAAATCCACCATTAGAACCAATATGATCTCTGCTTTCTTATACACCCGGATCTGCTCATACATTCTACTGCCGCTGAGATTTGACAGACAAAGGGAAACCCGCAATTTGCAAATCGACAGATCAAACGAGCTAATCTAGTCTTTCGATTATGTTCAAAAATCTTTTGGTTGATTGCCCAGTGACATATCTTATCTCAGAAAACAGAACCAAAATCAGAAAATCCATTCAATATCCCCGCAAATCACATACATGTTACGACTACGCCCAACAACATTCTTGCTAAGACCAAGAATCACTTTTCCAACCTTACCCATCAAATCGTCAAGATCTTTATTCCATAGTTACACCAACATCAAACAATCACCAAAGCCTCAAGACAGAACTAGTAAACCACAAGCGCTAAACGAATCTCAGTTAAAGTCTCCTACTGACCCAAAGCCACCAAACCCAACCGTTCTCAAAATAATCCAAAGTTTACCAAAACCATTACAGAAGTATGCTCAGAAACTCTCAACTTCTCCCGTATCGCATATAACTTCATTCTTAATTCTTCATGAACTATCAGCAGTCATACCGTTTATAGCATTATGGTACGTGTTTCATGAGTTTCAATTCCTACCTACGTCATTAGAGATTCCATCGTGGGTTCTTACTCAAGGTGAGAAATTCGCTAAAGCTGTCATTGGAGAGAGCACGTTGAATGGATTCGATTTAGTAGAGAGATCCAAGTTGCTCGTTGAAGGTGCTAGTGCTTATGGTGTTGTCAAGGTTCTATTGCCAATTAGAATCTTAGGATCTGTTTTGTGCACTCCTTGGTTTGCCAGGGTTATTGTTGAGCCTTTGTTCAATTTTATGAAGTGGATCACTGGACTTTCCAAAAATCCATAGATGATAGGAATGAGGAGTTATGATATCTATAGACAAACCAGTAATTGGAGAAGATAAATTAACCTTAAAGGAGTTTAAAAAGACATTTGTCTCGATAAAATAGGTACATGCATATAGTTGCATGTCCTAGCATAAGACGAATCTTAGCAAGATTGCGAAATATCTTTGTGCCACACTCGCACGCCCACGTGATGCAGGAAATACAAATGCTAGGGCTAGACACCTATATACAATAAGGGGGCAGTTCTTATGACACAAAGAGTTTCAAATTGGGCAAGATATGTATTAAATAAATCATAAGAGCTCGTTATTTTCTTTATCTTTTCCAGCGATAGATATCAATTACACAGTAACCTCCAAATATCAATGGATTTCAAACAATGTTTATATCTAGAGAGACGTGGGCAAAGAGATCAAATGATTTATTCGACATCAGCATCGAAGTTTTCACCTTCAACTAAGTCTGGGATATCGTCGTCGTTAGCGGCTTCACCCTTGGCAGCAGCTTGTTGTTGTTGGATTTGAGCGGCGATTTGGGATAAGGCGTCAAGGTTTTCTGGACCTAAGTGTGGAATGATACCTGGAACTAATTCAGTGATTTCCTTTTCTTGTGGGATACCGTAGAAACCGTAAACGTTGTGTTGGTCAGCAGCTTGGACACCAACTCTGTTGAAGTGTAAGACCTTGGAACCTTCGGTGAAGAAGTTGGCTTCTTCAATGTCAGATAAAGTTTTAAGACCGTTCAACTTTTGTAAAGTGGCTTGTAACTTGGAGTCAT
The DNA here is from genome assembly GCA_030582275.1 of Waltiozyma pijperi. Taxonomy (NCBI): domain Eukaryota; kingdom Fungi; phylum Ascomycota; class Saccharomycetes; order Phaffomycetales; family Wickerhamomycetaceae; genus Waltiozyma; species Waltiozyma pijperi. The sequence goes on along the minus strand of JAKTWX010000380.1, from coordinate 15,306 downwards.
CGGCAGATGGCTTGGAAGCTGGCTTGGTGGTCTTTCTTCTGACACCACCAACCTTGGAGGAGTTCAACTTTTGTAACTTGGCTAATTTTTCTTGGTCAATTGGCATTTTGAATGGGGGTAGGGAGGAATCTATACACTTAAGGAAAGTCGAATTGTATAGGTTCTACCATGGTATTATGCTGAAATTTTTTGAGCTTTTTTTCAATTTGTCGTCGACCAAAATCCAAGTGCGCCTTCAACGCCGTCGTTCGCGCGCAGAGAGCTCAGTTTGACCGCATATCTGCCATTTTCGGGGATTTCTGGTCTCTGGTCACATGACTGCGGCTCACTTTAGCAGCTGAAAAAGTTCAGCGGTTAATTAACCCAACTGCTGAATAATATCAGCACCACTTGAAAAGGATATAGATATCAACCACCAACTCCTACGTTTCTCAAGATGCTAAGGGTGTCCAACAGAAGGTTCTATTCAGACCTAGCACACAAGTACTCCAGCTCAGTGCTGCTTCCAAAGACTTCGTTCCCCAAAAGATCCAACTTGGAGAAAGTTCAACAAGATTTGATTCCAAGATCGTCCCAACAATTATACAAGGAACAACTCAACTCCAAGCCTCTCAACAACGACTCTGACCTGTTCATTATTCATGATGGTCCTCCATACGCTAACGGTGACTTGCATTTGGGTCACGCCTTGAACAAGATCTTGAAGGATGTCATCAATAGATATAACTTACTAAATGGTAAACAGATCTATTACAAACCAGGGTGGGATTGCCATGGGTTGCCTATTGAATTGAAGGCACTTGAGAAGATCAGCAAGAAGATGAAGAAGGACTCATCGACGGTGCTATCAGTTGGTGAGATCAGAAAGCTAGCCAGAGAGCATGCCAACAGTACCATCACGTCTCAATTGGAAGGTTTTAAAAGTCTAGGGATCATGACAGATTTTGAACATAACTACAAAACTCTAAACCATAGCTTTGAAATCAATCAGCTAAAGGTTTTCCAGGGTCTGCTGAAACGTGGGCTGATCAAAAGACAGAAGAAACCGGTCTATTGGGGCTGTCAAACACACACCGCTTTGGCTGAAGGTGAATTGGAATACAACGATAATCATAAGTCCATCACGCTTCATTTAAAGTTCCCAATTATCAAGCCATCTGTCCAGCTGAGTGCCATTTTGGCTGAAAACAGTATCAAGGACGTGAAAGCTTTGATTTGGACTTCCACTCCATGGACCATTCCTTCCAACAAGGCCATTTCCATCAATACTGAATTCGAATACGTCATTCTTAAAAACACAAAAGTGGAAGATGAATTCGTCATCGTTGCTAACGAGTTGTCATCCACTGTGCTATCATTGAACCCGGATTTCGAATCTACAAACATCGTTGTCCCAGGTTCCGCCTTGATTTCTTCTCAATACACCAATCCTCTCATTGAAAACTCCACTTTCCCAATAATTCATGGTGATCACGTCACTAGCACTGCTGGTACAGGGTTAGTCCATACAGCTCCAGGCCACGGTAACGATGATTACTTCGTGTGTCTTGCCAATGGGATTGATGTTTACTCTCCAGTGGACCAATTCGGGAAGTACACTGACCAATTACCAGAGGGTGTTTTCCAACACTTGAAAGGTTTGTTTGTGCTTGGTAAGGGTACTGAGGAAATCTTGAAGATCCTTGGTGGCTCAGGAATGGTCTACTATCGTGACGACAACTACATTCATTCATACCCGTACGACTGGAGATCCAAGAAGCCAATCATCATCAGAGCCACTCCACAATGGTTCACTAATGTCGGTGAGATTAAAGAAGCGTCTTTGAAAGCTTTAGAAGATGTGGAGTTCATCCCTGCAAGAGGTAAAAACAGATTATCGGCCTTCATTAAGAACAGAAACGAGTGGTGTATCTCCAGACAGAGATCGTGGGGTGTTCCTATTCCTGCCCTTTATGGCCGTAATGACGAGAACCACGTGATCATGGATGAAGAATCAGTTGAGTTCATCATTGCTAAGATAGACGAATTGGGCACCGATGCTTGGTTTGAAGAGGAGGAGGACATTGAAAGATGGTTGCCTGCAAGATATGCCGGTCAGGGCAAAGACTTGGTTAAGGGCAAGGACACTATGGATGTTTGGTTTGATTCTGGTTCCTCTTGGAACGAGATCCGTGAATTCCTTGAGGAGAACCAAATCACAAACAGATCCACTTACGCAGACGTGTATTTGGAGGGTTCGGATCAACATCGTGGTTGGTTCCAATCCTCGTTGTTAACTAAGGTTGGTATCACCCCAGCCACTGTCCCAGCCGTTGCTCCTTACAAGAAGATCGTCACGCATGGTTTCACCCTAGATGAAAAGGGATTCAAGATGTCGAAATCTTTGGGGAACACTTTGACCCCAGAAACTATCATCAAGGGCCAGGGCAAGGCGTTACCAGGTGTCGGTGTCGATGGGTTGCGTATGTGGGTTGCCCAATCGGATTACACCAACGATATGTCCATGGGTCCAAACGTGTTGAAACATGTCGGTGATGCTTTGAAGAAGTTGCGTATCACTTTCACGTTCCTATTGGGTAACTTGAATGACTTGAGATCCGCTGAAGACCTCGTTAAGTTTGAAGAGTTGAACAAGATCGATCAATTCGCCCTATCAAGATTGGCACAAGTGAACGAAGAAGTGTTGGCTCATTACGAACAGTACAATTTCAACAGAGTCTTGAAGACTTTAACCAACCATTTGAACATCGAGTTATCTGCCATTTACTTCGATATCGTGAAGGATCGTTTGTATACCGACGGGGTTGACTCTAGATCTCGTCGTGCTGCCCAGACGGTGTTGTACCATATTTTCCAGACGTATCTCTCTTTGTTATCACCAATTATCCCAGTTATGACTCAAGAAGTGTGGGATTTCACTCCAAAATGGATTGTCAAGGGTCAATCTAATGCCATTTTGAATGGTGTTTATGTTGACGAGTTGGCCAAGTTCCAGAACGTCGGCTTGGAGGCTGATTTCGCCAAGGTTTGGGAACTAAGAGATCAAATCACGACATTAATTGAAAAGGGGAGAAAGGAGGAAAAGACCATCAAGAACTCCTTGGAGACAGAAGTTTACATCTCATTTGCAAACCCAGAGTCTTCTGAATTGTCCCAAACTTTGACCTCCTTAGAATCGGAATTGAGCGATTATTACTTGGTGTCCAAATTACACTTGAACAAGCCATTGGATCCATCTTCAGCCAAGTTCCATTACTCTAATAAGGTCGCCGTTGCTGGTGAATTTGTCAATATCTCGATCGTCAACGCTACGAATTGCAAATGTCCAAGATGTTGGAGATACAGTTCGATCTCTGAAGAAGCACTATGTAAGCGCTGCGATGACGTTGTTGTTCATGAACATTAGATAAATAGATCCTGTAAATAGATTTCTGCATATAAAACCAATCACATTTAATACTTCAATAATCATCGTCACTCTCGTCACTATAACCCCAGCCACTTTCATACTCAGCGGCCAAGGTGCTCAATTCATCAATCAATTCTGTTCTTTCGTCACCTCTGATGGCTTTAGAGATCCAATCTTTCATATCGAGGAAAGTTCTTCTTGCATTGGACTCCATGGACAGAGAAATGGACGTGGTACAGTCCGGTGTGATGATATTCTGTGGGTGAGAAGAAGGAGTTGGGTATGGTTTGTGGATCTTATAAGTCGTTGTGGTGGTCAATGGTGATAACTTTTGTTCAGTTTGGTTATCCTTGTTCTCTTCCTGACGTAATGGCATGTTTTGTGATGGTCTGTTGACTTTAATGGCGTTGAACTGGTGATTATCTCTATTGTCCTTCTTGAAACATTCGAAGAATTTAAGTGAGAGGTTAAACGCTTTTGACTCTCCTGTTTCTTCATCTTTGATCGTTGCAGAGACATCGCTAACAACGGTTCTGTGTGTTCCTCTAACCAAACTGCCCTCGATATTGTTAAAGTTGATTCTATCGGACCTCTGGGAGTTCAAAGTCTGAACAGTTTCAAAGATCACATTCTGATAAGCTGAGGTTTCCCAAAGAGAGCCACCACTCCGAGCAACTCCGCCCAAAGGAATGAATAAACTTGAACTCTTGTTAATCTCCACAAAGGTTTTAATCCTATTGAACACCTCCCTGTTACTCAACTCTTTCATCGTCTTCCCATTGAACAGTCCCCAGTTAAAGATCATACTCTTCGGGTTATAGTCATCTCGAATCTCAGATAACATAGAAGCGGTGAACCCACCCCAAGCAGAGTCCAAATCAGTGACAACATTCAACCCATTCAACGCGTCACATTCCTCCAAACTGACACGGTATTTCTCCTCAAGGAAGTCCAACCCGACCTTCTCCCATTCTTGAGCACCGATTTCAAAAGACTTGAACTCACGCTCAGAGCTCGATTTAAACTTTCCATCAGGTGCATTCACAGGATCATAAACCCAATCATTAAGAACGTTAAATGACTTAGGTTCAAACACCACACGGTTGAAATCACTCCAATATTGGATATCCTGAGACTTCAAAGCAGGTAACGGTGATAACCCTGAATCTAAGGCCTCCTGGTATGCAGATTTCCTAATCTTTTCGCTTCTCATAACAGTTTGATTAAAAGCAGATGGATCATCGTCATTATTATCTCTCTGTGGAAAATATTCAAACTTCCCTAATGAGCCAAACCCACCGTTCAAGTCCCATATCAAGGCTCTAGGGTGGTAATTGACTGTGTTGTTGCTTTGTAATGAAGGTCTGAAATGCACCGTTGGATCATTTGAAGAATCAGAAGAGGTTTTGGTGTATTCGAAATAAGATTCTTGTGCGTTGTAGAAATGTGTTGTTAGATTGTTTGACCGTTGAGATAGTGAAAGTGTTAAAACTTCCTGCATTTTGAAAGTGGGTTGTTTAATAAGTGTTTATGGACAAATGAGGACCTGTTGTTGCAGTTTGTGAAAAGATTATTCGTATGAACTACGCTGAAAGAAGATGCAATATTGATTTGAGTTTTTCCAAATATTTTCCAGTTTTTCTTGCGATCTGGGACATTTCAGATTCGACATGCATGTCCGCGCATAAAATCCGCTGGAAATGCCCCGCGACTGTCTTCAAATTTTTGAAATCTTCAGCTTGAAATGACATATGACAGCAAAGATTAATATGTTTGCCGCTGATAGAATTCCACATTGATCCAAACCATCGACTCAATTCATTTAAGGAGTCATTGAGACCCTTTCAGCTATCTTTCAATCACTAAACCCCATCCTTCATCAATGTCCTCAAACCTTCTCTATGTCCCCTACAGAAAGACCCAACGAATCACGTTTAGCGCCACCCTCCGCAACATAATCACTTCTGAATTTCTTCAAACCCCAGCAGTATTTGCTAGTGATCTTATAGAGATAGACACCTTACGTAACGATATCATAGATCTAAACGTCTCCACACATGACTTGGCTTTGTTGAAAAGATACTACTTTCATTTGTCCTCTTTACAATTGAAATTCCCTGATGATGTTGAAGAGTTTCCTTGGTTTGGTACCATTGGTTATAAAATCACAGGACCTGTGAAGATCAAAAGCATTCTCTTTGAAAGGATAAACATTCTTTATAACATCGCTGCTTTGTATACCCAATTGGGATATCAAGAAGATAGATCCAATAACGACGGATTGAAGAAAGGGTGTGTTTTCTTTCAATACGCAGCTTCTTTCTATGAGTTCATCCTTGAATTGATTGAATCGGAAGTCAAGTCTCAAAGTTTACAATTACCATTGGATCTCCAATCAGATGTCATTAAGGCTCTTTACTATATTTCCTTGGCTCAGGCGCAGGAAGTGTTCTGGTGCAAAGCCGTCAATGATAACGTTAAAGATTCTCTCGTCTCAAGATTATCCTTACAAGTTTCTTCATATTATGATTTATCATTACAGCACATTCGAAAAGCAGAAGGGATCAGAACAGAATGGATCCATCATATCACAGTGAAGAAGTGCCATTTCGAAGCTGCAGCTGAGTATCGTGCCTCTTTGGGATGTATGGCTTCTGCTAAGTATGGCGAAGAGGTTGCAAGATTGAACAAGGCTTTAACTTTGATCAGATCCGCCTCCACCAGCTTAAGATTTGTGGATCCAGAAGTTAGGGAAGGGTTTGAAGGGTTGGCTGGTGCTGTTGAAGAAACCGCCCGCCAAGCTGAGAAGGACAATGACTTGATCTATTTACAGGATGTTCCTTCCGTTTCTAAACTTGCAAAGATCCAACCTGCTCTCGCGGTTAAATGTCTGGATATTCATGAGATCAAACAACCAATCGAAACCCTTCAGAACTCTTCAGACTACGGCGTGATGTTGTTCAAGGATTTGCTACCATTTACAGTGATCCAAACGGCCGATTCGTTCCGTGATAGACAAGAAGAGTTCATCAGCACACATTTATCCAGTCCTTTACGTTCGCTTACCCTGATAATTAGAAAGTTTCTCGTTGAGAGACAACTCCCAGGCTCAATTGATGCCTTGGAACAGCATGAGACTTTACCAAAGAGCCTAGTCGATATGGCACATGAGTTGAAGAGCCAAGGCGGGGTAAACAGAGTTCTTGAGTCTTTGGAAGATCTCAAAAAGCTAAGTGCAGACGCCAGAAAATTCCTCAATGATGCTAAGCAGAGACTTGAACTTGAATCGAAGGAAGACTCGTACATCAGATCCAGAAGAGGAACAGACCAGTGGACACGTGACACTTCTGAAGTGGCAGCTAAGCCGTTCTTAGAGAGAGTCAAGACCTTGGAGGCTTATCTAGTCCAAGCTGAAAACGGCGACGGTGTGATCCATGGCTCCTTTTTGGAAATCCAATCCAATCTTTCGTTATTAGAATTACCAGAGGAAGAATTAAGCAAGCATATTCCAACTGATATACCATCTCAAATCGAAGGAGAACTGGCTACATCGCTAAGAGAATTGAAATCATTGTTAAATGAAGTGAAAACCTTGGAAGAAACAAGAGAATCTCATATCGAACTGCTAGAGATGAAATCCCGTCAATCCCCTTTTCTCCCAAAGATCATCTCTGAATACAAAACCATCCAAAGAACCAAACCGGGAACCAAGCCAACTTCTGATCTTTTCGAACCAGTGTATCAGTCTCATATGAAACAACACTTCGATCAAGATTCACAATTCATCGAACAACAGAAAACCAAACAACGGGAATTAGAAACTCGGATCTCTCAAGCTCACGTGAAATTTCAAGTCGAGATGGAAAAAGCCTCAATGAACCAAACATCAGAAAAGCAACGAATCATCACAACATTAGAGACATCCTTTGTGCAATATAAGGAATTAATCGAGAATATAACTCAAGGTTTGAAATTTTATCATGATTTTATCGGTAATGCAATCAGTTTGACTCAGGATGTCGAATCGTTCGTCACTATGAGACGTATCGAAGCTAGAGATTTGGAAATTGAAATATCGTCAAACTTTCAAAAGCTAAGTGTTAGTAATTCTCCAGATTCAACTAGATCCAATTCAAATCCAACGGTTAACAAATTGTCTCATGAGAATCCAATCTCTGAGAGAATCCACAGTCCGGTACCAAGACATGCAAATGGCAATAATCCAAATATCGTGGTGAAGACTGTTAATATGAATATCACAGCTAATGATAAAGTCTCCAAAGATCAACTATCAAACCTTAGTACGGCAAAGAGCCAAGTCTGGAATCCTGCTTCTGGTATCAAGTTTGATTAGAGCTACGGTTTCAATTTATGTGTATAGCCTTTAAATAAATAATATTATGATGATCTATCTATACAGATATGTTAGTGAGATGAAAAGATGATGATATGCAATTGTAATGAGGAGCTAATTGTTGATCTAGCAAGCTGAATGTAATAGCAATTATTTTTCAAGCAGATTCTCAAGAGATTTCTCTAACCCTTCAACCCTTTCCAAGATCTTATCTTGTCTCTCCAACATCAGTTTCTGGTTGTCAAGGATCTTCCGGAAGAGCACCATCACATCCCCTGACTCCTTCCCTTGTGCCTGATCATCCTTCTTCATAGATTTTTCACTAGCGGCGTCAAAAGAAGCACCTTCCTCATCTTTACTGACGTCTTCATCAGAAGGCTCTTCATCGCCGTCAATGGTGTCTTCGTCAAACACAACCACTCTTTTTTTTCTTGGCTGGGTGATCTCAGGGTCCTCCAATACGTTTCTATTGCTTCTACTTAAGGGTCTCTTTGTGACTTTGTTTTTGATGGTGTTCAGTTTGGTGGTGGCGTCTGTAGAGTCTGAACTATTATCCTCTGTGATCATTGAAGAAGAAGCATGGTCTGATTTCTTTAGGATGGACTTCTGTGTTGATTTGAAAGAGTCTAATAGGTTCATAGATGGGTCTTTCTTCTTCTTAGCACCATTGAAGCTGCTGTTCATGGTCATTGAAGAATCAGTGTTGATAGTGGTGTTAGCGGATGATTGAGAATGGCTTTGTGGAGTCTTCTTATAACTTTGTTGAACAGGGGCCAGCTTTCTCTTGCCGCTCACCATCTTAGAAGGAACATGTTTGACAATTCTTATGTTGCCACTCATTTCACCATAGCTTAGTCTTGGAGGTTTGCCAGATGACGAATTGGAATTGGAAGAAGAAGCAGAAGAAGCAGGAGATCCAGATCTTGTTTGTCTAGCTAAGCTCATATTGAAATGTTTGCGATCCAGTAGACTTGCGCCTCTAACTGGAGATACGTTAGCTGGAGTCTCTTTGATTCCCTTAGAGTTGATTCTTGAAGGCGAACCCAATGCAGTAGCTATCCTTGAAGGTGGCGAGGCGGATCTAGATCTAGTGTTAGGAGAACGCGTAGCTGGGCCTAACGCTGGTGGGACAATTCTGCTAGGCGATGATCTCCTTTCTGGGGACAGCAGTCTAATTGTGGTTGTTTTCTGAACACACGGATTATTATGTTAGTATTTTGGGTTTTTGTGGCACAAAAAATAAAATAGATCAGTGTGTGTAACTTGCCTTTTGTGGAGATGGCTTTTCTAAAGGACTGCGTTCAAGAAATGAAAGCTTTGTTACTGCTGTCAGGGTAGGTTTATTAGTGGACTTCAAAGGTGATCTGTTGGTAGACATTGCTGTAAAGTGTGGTGTATCAAGTATATCTGAATCTCCAATCGTGTGTTTGTAGTTGGAATTCTTGATTTAGGGATAGCGTAACATACGTGTCAGATAATTTGGCGTTTGTTTTCTTTTCAAAGATTTTGATCGCCTATCAAGGTATCAGTTTGTTTATTTTCATGCAGTGCGGCGCGGTTATATACAAAGTGGTGTAAAAAGAAAAATAGCCCTTGACGCAAGTCACATGACCTGGAATGGCACCATTCAAAAAAAAAAAAAAGGCCAAGGGAACAAATGGTCTCCACTACACAATTGCATGTCTCTTTCTCTTTCTATCCGCTCATGATTAATGCTCCGATTCTTGAAAAGACTGATAATGCCACCTAAGAACGTCATAGTAATTGTCGGTACCACAGGTGTTGGTAAATCTCAGGTATGGTTCTGCAAATATTTCATGGTTCAGTTATTATGAGAGACTAACATAAACTTCAACAGTTCAGTATAGAGTTAGCTAAAAGGTACAATGGTGAGATCATTAACGCTGATTCCATGCAAATGTACCGTGATATTCCGGTAATAACCAATAAACATCCCCTCGATGAAAGAGAAGGGATCCCACATCATGTGATGAACCATACGAATTGGGATGAAGAGTACTTCATTCATAGATTTGAGAAAGAAGCACGTGAGAAGATTCAAGAGATTCACGAGAGGGGGAAGATACCCATTGTTGTTGGTGGTACACATTACTACCTGAACTCGCTGCTGCTCAAAGATAAAACCATCAAGACCAATGAAAACATGGAAGAAGAGCAAGACAGTGCGACAAGATTGACGGAACAACAAAAACAGATATTGAACGGTTCCCCGGATTTAGTTTATGATACGTTGGCCAAGGAAGATCCTAAAATAGCAGGGAAGTTTCATCCAAACGACACAAGAAGGGTCAAGAGAGCACTTGAGATCATATACTTAACCAATAAGAAAACCAGTGACCACTATTCGTCCCAACAAGAGGTGTCGTCTCAACAATCGTCTTTGAAATTCAACACTTTGTTCTTCTGGGTATACGCAGACAAGCCAGTGCTGGACAAGAGACTAGACACACGTGTGGATTCGATGCTTAAGACTGGCGGGATGCAAGAGATCAAAGACCTTTATTCCCATTATAAGACGCTTACACCTCTGCCTGATTGTGAAAGAGGTGTGTGGCAAGTCATTGGGTTTAAGGAGTTTCTCCCATGGCTTACATCTGCTGAACCTACTGATTCTCAACTGCATAGCTCTGTTGAGTCCATGAAGGCTAGAACCAGACAGTATGCAAAGAAACAGATCAAATGGATCAAAGGGTCGCTTGCTGTTGATCTTCAAAGAGAATCTAAGTTCGGGTATCCAAACGGGGGACGTCTTTATGTTCTTAATGCCACTGATTTGGAGCAATGGCAGTCAAATGTGTTTGAAAGAGGGTCTGAAATAACTGAGGAATTCCTCGATGGTAAGTCTACGATCCCGCAGGCTCCACTTGGGTTAGAAGAACTGTTACCATCAACTGGTGAAGATGCCAAAGCTGGTAAAGAAAGCGAGTGGAAGCATATCGAATGTGACGTTTGTCGTAATTCCGATGACTCCAAGTTGATTTTAATCGGTGAACAGCAGTACAAGATCCATTTGAGCTCCAAGAGACATAGATCCAATTTGAACAGAGGAAAGAGGAAAAGAGAGTATGAGGAATGGGCAGCTAAACAGAAAGAACTCAAGAAGGATGATGACCCAATATGACTGTGTTGAATTAATATATATACCTATAAAACGTGCAATCACCATTTGTTACCAACACTAACAACATCAGTGAGCTTCTCAATCTTTGTAAACTCATAGCTGAAAACCTTCGAGCTGTCCAAATTAGCATACTTCTTCAAAGTATTCAGCACGCCATTGACAACCTGGACATCTTGAAGTCTCTCGATCTGAGGGAGACCATTGTACTTCGTGATCAACCCTTCACGGTTAACTTCAGTCTCTAATAACCCACCACCGTTAATGCAGCCACCAGGACAAGCCATAACCTCAACAAAGTCACAAGCTGTAGGATTAGCAACCACCACTGCTTCCTCTGGTTGTTGCTCTGTATTTTCGGTAGACTTACCAGCGATGCCTCTTCTTCTTCTACCGGCTATTCCTGACCCAACTTTGACTTTCCCTGAAGGTTTCAACTTCCTCACCAGATTCTGAATGTTCTTAAACCCATTGACAACAGCTGAAGATCCGATCTTTTCACCTGTTTCGGAATTGAGTAAATGATACTCCACCACATCTGAATTCTTACCTTTGATCTCTTTAATATCGGTCTTAAGATCAGAGTGTGATACCTGTAGAGAAAGAATATATTGCCATGCAAACCCACCACTTGCCGAACCGAGGTTAGAAGACCATGATTCGGATGGACATGGCCATTCTCTTGGGGCTGATTGTTGATATAGACGATCCATCTGGGAAGGGAAGATGTAGTCTTGAATATTGACGTTTGATTCTTTGATCAATTCCACCATCTCTCTTGGGGTCAAGACACAGTCCACTTCGTTGACAAGTTCCGGTCTTGCTGATTCCAATTTCTTATCGAAGCAAGGCATGATTGAAAGATGATAAATGTCGGTTAGATCTCTGCCCAGCTCCTTGGATAACAGTGTCTTTAAAAGAAGTCCTGTCAATTGTTGTGGGGATTTGACATTCAAAAGATACGGTAGGATCTCAGGTTTGGTTTTCTCCACATATAGAACAAATCCGGGACACACACTGCTTAGTTGGATGCCCTTTTCACTCTGTTTAGCTGCTATTATCTGTTGGTCAATCTGATTGATGCTCAACACTCTGCCAAGTTCTGTACCAACGGCGAATTGGAACCCGTATTTCTCCTTCATGAATCTAATGATGAATTGGTCAAACTGAGAGACGGGTAACCCAAGGTACAAAGACATGGAGATTCTGGATTGATGTGATATACTGAACACGAAGCATTTCTCATCTTTGAAATTCTTTAAATCTTCCAATAGAATCGTATGTGTCTGTTTGGCTAAGAGAACTTCTTCAGCTGATGTGATACAACCAGAGCAAGCTAAACAGTCTTGTAAAGATATGCTGGCACTGGGTAGCTCCTTTGTGGTTGATCTGGCTGTTGACTGTGCGCCCTTAGCGTTTATTTGGACTCCATATTCCTCGTTATCGTCGTTGGTCTCTGTGTTGTTATCGGCGGCTTCTTTCACTGGCTTGATACAGGCGAGACCTGGAGAGATGAAATCGTTGAGATCAGACGCTGAAAGAAGTGCACTCATCAATGTAAGGTGTTTTGCTGTGTCTTGGAGGTTATGAAGTAGTTCAAGTGGATGGTGGTGATTTGAACTGGTTGGTGTGTGTTGGAGAGGATTTAAAAGTTGCAAAGAGTTTCTTCTTCCTGTTACAGAAATCGATCTCATCTCCAATAAGACGTGATATGAAAAGTATTACTAATAATATTTGGCATAGTTTGCAGCTAGGAATTTGCGAAATAATTTAAGAAAAGAGGCGCGCGCAATATTATTTGCGCAAAATTGCGGAACCCCGAAATTCCAGTGGCAAATCGTCAGAAGACCATAAATCAGATAAGAGATTTGGGATTTTAACCTTTTGCAAAGGAATTAGTGTATAATATATTAAATTGTGACTATACCATCTGGCTTACTAGATACTCCGCTGCTCTTCCAATTATGTCAATTCCTACCTCCTCGCTCTCAACTTGGAGCTCAGACTTCTCCACAGATCTCCAACATCAACTTGCCACAGCGGCTCTTAAGACATACAACGCAGATGAAGTGTTACAAAACCCATCTTTGAAATTCCCTCATGTATTTTCAAACGTCATTGAACCGGAAGGTACCCCAGTGACCAACCAAAAGGCCTCTGGGCGTTGTTGGTTGTTTGCTTCTTTGAACATCTTGAGAATCAAAGGTGCAAGTGCTTTAAACTTGAAAGATTTCCAACTCTCTCAAACTTATTTATTCTTCTATGATAAATTGGAAAAGGCCAATTACTTCCTAGAGAAGATCATTGAGACTCATCAAGAAGATGTCGATTCAAGATTGGTGCAATGTCTCTTGGAGGCACCTGTTCAGGATGGTGGCCAATTCACCATGTTTTTGAATTTGGTTGAGAAATACGGTGTTGTTCCAATTGACGTTTTCCCAGACGTTTACTCTTCAACAGCTTCACGTAAACTCAATGAATTGATCACATCGAAGCTACGTGAGTTTGCTGAGATCTTGAGGGAGGACTTGAAGGCTGGCAAAGATGTCACTGCTAAGAAGAACGAATTCGTTAAGGAGGTTTACAGATTGTTGACTATTTTTCTTGGAGATCCACCAAAGCCAGACGCTGAGTTCACCTGGGAATACTATAACAAGGACAAGAAGTACCAGCTTTTGAAATCAACGCCATTGGACTTCCTCAAGGACACTATCAAGTTCGATTACACCACTCCAGTGTCAATCATCAATGATCCACGTAACCCTTACGATGCGAAGATCCGTATCCAACACTTGAACAACATGGCTTCAGAGATTTCCCGTCCGGTGGAATACTTGAACGCCTCCAATGAAGTGTTGATTCAATTGATCGCAGAAAGAATCAAGAACAACAAACCTGTGTTCTTCGGTTCTCATACTCCGAAATTCATGAACAAGAAACGTGGTATCATGGCATTGGACCATTTCGGTTACAATTTGATCAATTACAATCTCTCTCAATCAAAATCCTCCCGTGTCAAGTATCACGAATCCTTAATGACCCACGCCATGGTGATCACCGGTGTGAACATTGACGAAAGCGGTAACGTTGACCGCTTCAGAGTGGAGAATTCTTGGGGGAAAGATTCAGGCACTGATGGTTATTACGTCATGACTAAGGAATATTTCGAACAATATTGTTATCAAATCGTTGTTGATTTGGATGAAATCAGTGACGAGTTGAAACAAATTTGGGCAAAGAATGAGAATGTCATTGAATTGCCACTATGGGATCCTATGGGTGCTTTGGCTGGTGGGAGAAACTGCACTGAGTGTGAAGATGCTTGTTCTTCAAACTTATGATATATTCGATCAATGTATAACTTATATTTAAACTCAACTGAGCTCTAAATTATGGGGGACTATTTACTGTGGCTATTTATCGGTGGTGGTCTTGTCCTCTGTAGTGTCGTTTTCTTGCGTATCAGTTGGTCCTTGGTCTTCTGCTGTGTTGGCCGTTTCTTCTGGAGCAGCAGCAGCAGCAGCAGCAGCGGTTCCTTCTTCGTCGATATCAAACTCCAAATCATCTGAATGAATCTCAAAGCTGTCGTCGTCTCTGATTCTTCTATCGTCGCCAAAGACATCGCTGTTCTGGTCGTGAACCAATCTTGACTCCAAATCAAACTCGGACTCATCTTCACTTTCCTCTGGTCTGATGATATCAAATTCGTATTGTTGGCGCTTCGTGGCTAATTTCTTGGAAGCGAAGTAGAAGTACGCCAACAGAGCGATGAACCCCACGATGATGAACCCAAAGAAATACTCGCCGTAATGAGAATGCTTGATGTTCGGATGAGCAGCTTGTGGAGGAGGGTTGGAGTCATCGACATCTTCGTCCCCATGGGTTGGCTCGGAAGTCGTGCTTGGTGTCTCGGTCTCAGTTGGCGTGGAAGTCGGAGCAATGATCTCCTCCACTGTGGAGCTAACCGCTGGTTCCTCATCTCTTTTCTGGCCAAAGAAATCGATGTAGAAGTTCTTCAACATAACCTCGTTGCCTTCTTCATGGTTCTGGACTTTCAACTTCCATGTACCGACGAAATTCTCATCACCCCAGTGCGCAACAGACATGAACTTCCAATCTTTGAAACCTTCGTCGGAACGATCCAACTTTCTGGTGGAACCCAAGTTAGAGGTCAGACCGCTTGGGGAGACCAAGTCAACGGAGACTTGGCCTCTGATCGTAGTGTCCATGTTCAAGTTTAGACGGATGTGTTCCAAGTTCTTGAACCCTTCCATCAAGTCGGCAGTGATTTCAAAATCATGCTCGTATGCTTCACCGGTGGTAACAGAGACGTTTGGCTCGACAACATCGCAGCGTTTCTCGATCTGTTCGTTAACGTTTTCCCAAGTCTCTGCCATCTCGACA
>JAKTWX010000379.1:0-29393 GCA_030582275.1 Waltiozyma pijperi | reverse complement strand
GTGATCGAATTCTGGAAGCGATTCATGTGGCTTTGTAAGCGGATCGAGCATGATGTTTGGACTGATACCGTGGAGGATTTTAAGAGGCGTGATGGGACCAGTTGGATCGTTGAAAATAGCACTCAATGATTTCGTACCGGGATAAACCGGTTGTTCTGGGATATCCAAATCATCAATCTTCTTCAATCTGTCTCTCTGTTCCAAAGGAATCTCACTCAAGGCTCTGCTCAGTAAGAGAACCAGCAATGGGCGGATCTTCTTCCCTTGGGATTCAAAGTAGTAGGCACCAATACGGTTCAATGTTGGGTGGCCTGAACCTATAAGAGAACCAATGTTTGTAGCTAATTGGGACATTTCATGGGACACAAGTGAAATAGGGTCTTTAAGAATGGCACGAGGTGTGACAAGTCTGGCTGCTGTTTCAATGGCCGTGGTCCATGATGAGGCGGAACGAACGAATCTCATCTGATCTGGGGAGTGAAAGAGAGTGTTATAGAGTCTTTAGCAGGGACAATTAATCAGTGGTTAGTATGTGTTAGTTGGCATATGAATAAGAAACTTTAGCCATTTCGACAAATTAACAAATTAACCGCCCGCCAAAGAAATTGGCAGATTCTGCCAGTGCCAAAATTTACACGCGGGTCCAATACTAAATCCATCAGCGGACCGAATTTTACGCGCGTTGAAATTTTAATGCCAGCGAACGTTTCGTTTAAGCTTGGAGAGTTATATTCAATTCAAGATCCTTATTTCATACATTATTTGACCCCCTACTCTCAAATAAAAAAGCCATTGCTTTGACTACCCGTCAGTAGATCATAATCCCAGACAAGCAATTCCCTTAAGACATCATGACAGAAAGTTGGCTCTCCACTTTCCCCGGTTACCTAGCCACATTAGAAGCTGTGAAGAGATTGTTTGCTAATATCATTCAAACAGGCCCAGTGCCGCAACATATTGGGTTTGTCATGGATGGTAACAGAAGGTTCGCCAAGAGAGAGAACATTGAATTGAAAGAAGGCCACAATGCCGGGTTTGAAAGTATGGCAAAGATATTAGAAATTTGTTATGAATGTGGAGTGAAGAGTGCGACAGTGTTTGCCTTCTCCATTGAAAACTTCAAGAGGAATAAGATGGAAGTTATGTGGCTGATGGAACTGGCGAAAGCTAGATTCACTCAGATCGTTCAGAACGGTGAGCTATGTGAGAAGTACGGCATACAGATTCGTATCATTGGGGACAAATCCATGCTCCCTAAGGACGTTCTGGAAGTGTTGAACGAAGCTGAAAGGATCACGAAGGAGAACACCAGAGCCATCTTGAACGTGGCTTTCCCTTACACATCAAGATATGAAATGACCAACGCATTGAAGAACATCGTCAGTGAGAATGTGGACACTTTGGACTTGGAAGCCATCACGGAGAAATACGTTGAGGAGCATCTATACACGGGAGACCAACCGCCTTTAGACCTATTGATCAGAACGTCAGGTGTTGGAAGGCTAAGTGATTTCATGCTATGGCAAGTCAGCAAGAAGGGAGAGGTGGAGATAGAGCTCTCAGAGAAGCTATGGCCTGATTTGACTCCTTGGGATATCTGTTGGATCTTGATCAAGTACAGTTTCAAGAGAAGCTACCACAACAACACTGTTTCCTCTTTGGAGAAAGTGGACTGAAAGAAAAGCATATTACATATTACTGCATTGATAATTGCATCTACATACGACTAGATATATAGACGAAAAGACGTTACGTGTATCTCTACTACAACTTTGACCCAATAATATTGAATCAGAAATATGCAAAGCAAGCACAATTGATATCAACATGTATGCGCAACGATGCTATTAAAAACTTTCAAATTACTATAACTAAGAATAAATAAAACACACACAGAAACCAAAACCAATAATCAATCAATATATATCCCTTATTTCTTCTTGTTTAATTCTTGAGCCTTTTCAAATTCTTCCTTGAACTTGTCAGCGTTTTCCTTGTTACCGAATCTGATGGCGAAAGTGTGAGCTTCTGGAGTACCTTCAGAGATATCAGCAGTGACGTTGTAAACCCAAGATCTATCAGAACCCACGTTTGGCTTCAATTCGTAGTCGGCGGAGATCATGTGGTTGGCACAGATCTTGAAGATCTTGTCTCTTCTCATCAACAATCTGACCTTGCCGGTTTCCTTGTGCTTCAAGAACTTGACGTCACCGGTACCTCTTTCCTTCCATTCTTTGTTTTCTGGGTCAAATCTGAATAATTTGGCACGCACCTTGTGTAAAGTTTCCTCATCGTCTTCTTCGGACTTGATTTCAACCTTTTCAGTCAACTCAATGACTGGGGTGAAGTGGACTTCTGGGGACTCTGGAGCTTCTTCTTCATCAGCGGCAGATTCCTCCTTCTTTTCTTCCTTGGTTTCTTCTTCATCTTCCTTGACTTCCTTCTTCTTGGTAGAAGCACCACCGAACATGGCGAAGACGTTGGCGGTTGGTGGCTTTGGGGTTTCTTCCTTGGCGGATTCAACTGGGGTGACTGGCTTGGCTTCTTCAGACATTGTTATGGGATCTTTGGGAAATACTCAACTGGAGCTTGAGAATAAGATGCCAGATCTGAGAATCTTGATGGCGCTTGGTGTGTATGCGTTTGTTTTCTTGAATTTTTTTCTGCAGGAGGAATCCTCGCAGATTTCAAGGAAAAACTGCAATTTATCTGCTACCATGGTAACCGCCGAGTTTAACAGTGAATTTTATGAGTGGGTAAGATAGTTGAGATCATAAAAATTTCACAGTATACAGAAACATTCTGATATTTTCATAAAATCTGCTTTGAAACCCAATTTATGCAATATTTTATTAACAAGTGATCTTTTTATCCATTTCTAACCCCGTGAATCTGAAAATTTCTGGATTGTTCTAAATCTGCTGCAAATGGAACCGGCCCAAAAAATCAGACCTAATTTTCGTCACGTGCCCACACAGCCGTACAGCGTTGGCAGATCGCTTTATGAAATTTGACAGAACCCAGGCTGCAGCTGGTGATGGCAAACTAAGTTGATCAATTGACAAGAATCACAGGTATTGTTTATAAACCAAATCCACTGATTCATTTGCAAGTGACTTCTTTTATTATCATAACTTTTGAACCATCTATCTTGTTTGTTATACATTCCAAACCCCCAGTGCTTACACAGATCAGTGCCTGTAATCTCAAACAGACAGAAAGACAGACAAACAAACAAAGTATTCATATCCAGCAACTGACACATAAATCCACAATGAGCTCCAATGGAAACTCAGCTAACCCGTTGGATAAGTCAGCGAAAGAAACCAACGCACAGCAATTGAAGACCTTCCGTGAATCTGTACGCAGGAAGTCCTCATCCACAGAGGAGTACAATCCTTACGAAAGCCCAGATGTTTACTATGGCCCCAACACAGACCCTTCCAAATTAAACAAAGAGACGAGATTTGGCCGTGTGAGAACCATGAGTATCATTGACAATATGAGTGACCTATCTGCTGAGTTTGGTAAAGAGATCAAGCAGACTATCAAGAGACGTGGGTCCCAGGATGAAACCGGTTCACTGAACGGTGGCAGAGGTAAGAGATTTTTCATCTCTAACATCAGTTCCACTTTGAAGTCGCTTTTGGAGAGTGAGGACACCGATAAGAACTATCAGATCACAATCGAAGACACCGGGCCTAAGGTTTTCAAATTGGGGACCAGTGCCTCCAACGGGTTCAACCAGAAAGATATCAGAGGCACATACATGCTTTCCAATCTATTGCAAGAGCTCACAATCGCAAAAAGCTTAGGAAGAAACCAAATGATCTTGGACGAAGCTAGATTGAGTGAAAATCCAGTTGATCGACTATCGAGACTGATCTCAGGCTCGTTCTGGAAGAATCTTACAAGAAGAATCGATCAGCATTCCATCGCTGTTTTCGCCAAGGACACCAAGATCGAATCAAACCCAAGAGTCTATGTTCCTTACGACTGCCCTGAACAGTTTGAATACTACACGGAGGCCGCTAGAAAGCAGCCAGAGTTGAACCTTGAAGTGGAGTACTTGCCAAAGGACATCACGCCAGAGTACGTGCTCTCTATCAACAAGCGTCCCGGGTTACTAGCGTTGGCCATGGAGGAGACACACGATCCAACGACAGGCGAGGAGACTTTGACATCTTTCCCATATATCGTGCCAGGTGGGAGATTCAACGAGTTGTATGGCTGGGACTCATACATGGAGAGTTTGGGGCTGCTTCTTAATAACAAACTGGAATTGGCTCATGGTATGGTTGAACATTTCATCTTTGAGATTGAACATTACGGTAAGATTCTCAATGCCAACAGGTCGTACTACCTCATGAGATCCCAGCCTCCGTTCTTAACGGACATGAGTATCAGAGTCTATGAGGCTATGGGTGGGCTAAGATCCGGTGAGGCTGTTGAGTTCCTAGAGAGAGCCCTAAGAGCCGCTATCAAGGAGTACAAGACCATTTGGGTGGCCAGTCCAAGATTAGACGAGAAGACCGGTCTCTCTTGTTACCATCCTTCAGGGTTGGGTATTCCTCCAGAGACCGAGCCTTCGCATTTCGACTATGTGTTGAAGACTTACGCCTTGAAGTATGACGTCAGCATTGAGGAGTTCAGAGACTTGTACAACCAGGGAAAAGTCACAGAGACGTCCTTGGACGATTACTTCCTTCATGACAGAGCCGTCAGGGAAAGTGGCCATGACACCAGCTACAGATTGGAAGGTATCTGTGCCAACCTTGCTACAATCGACTTGAACTCTCTTCTTTACAAGTATGAGACCGACATTGCTAGACTCATCAAAGAGGTGTTCAACGACAGATTCGAATCTCACGGCGGCACGGTGGAGACCTCTGCCATTTGGGAGGCAAAGGCGGAGACGAGAAAGGCCAACATCGACAAATACCTCTGGAACGAAACCAAGGGAATGTACTTCGACTACAACATCAAGTTGGAATTGCAATCCAACTACGAAACCGCCACGACTTTCTGGGCATTGTGGGCCGGACATGCTTCTCCAGAACAGGCTGCCCGTCTAGCTGCAAATGTCTCAGTGTTTGAAGAGTTGGGTGGGATTGTCTCTGGTACTTTGAAATCCCGTGGTGAGATCTCCATCGATAGACCTTCTCGTCAATGGGATTACCCCTACGGCTGGGCTCCTCAACAGATTCTTTGCTGGATGGGGTTCAAAAAGTACGGCTATGAAGAAATCACCAGAAGGTTGGCTTATAGATGGCTATACCTCATCACCAAGTCGTTTGTTGATTACAACGGTATTGTCGTTGAGAAGTATGACGTCACGAGAGCCACGGACCCACATAAGGTTGACGCTGAGTATGGTAATCAAGGATCTGATTTCAAAGGTGTTGCCTTGGAGGGGTTTGGGTGGGTTAACTCCAGTTATGTTGTTGGGTTGACCTTCTTGAACAACTACGCCAAGAGAGCATTGGGGACTTGCACTTCTCCAGAGGTGTTCTTCAAGAATATGAACAAAGAGGGGAGAAAGTTGTACGGTGTTGAAACTGCTGAAGATAGATCTGTGGCTGATGTTTAGGTGGTTATATCTTAATGTTTATATAGCAGAACTCTTGTTTCTTTTATGAAAGAACTTGGAACGAGCACCATGATCGATGGAATGGCCAACCCTTGGACTCTTTGACTCGTTATGGTCCTTATCAGTAGTACCAGTGACACGTCTCCAAATGTTTGATATGGAATTTTTCTTCTTTGGATTCTTGATTTGTTCATATTCGAATCTTCCATTCAAGTCTTTGAACTGAGAAGAGAAACTTTCATAATCAAAGTCATCCCCTGCTTTGACCCTTCCTTCATTATCTGAGATCGTAGTGTTGAGCGTGCTTTGAGACGGGATAAGTTCAGAATTCGACTCGATATCTTCGAAATCGTCCTTTGTTAGATAAACAGAGTATCTCTTTGTCGGAGCTTCTGTCTTCACAGACTGTGGGTTTTGAGACAAGGAGGAATTCACCAGCACTGATCTTCTATTTCTTGAACGAGAGTTGCTCATGTCATGGGTCTGTTCTGGAGTGATGGAACTACTATCTTGGAAAAGTGGCTTTTGGAATCGAACGGGAGTCCGAGGCGGATACTCGAAATAATCCTCGTCTTCACTATCTTCATCCGTGAACACCAGCTGTCTATCTTTGTCATCTTCCTCTTCCTCATAGTCAGAGGTATAATTGTACTTGGAAGGACTCCCCACACCATCAACACAGTCCCTACTGAAATGTTTCTGTAATGAGGGAAACGACCCGGCGTGAACAGCAACGGGTCCTTGATACCTGCCCTGATCATCGTACAGCGTGGCCTGTGAGCGAACGGAAGACGGGGTGGTCAAAGCTGAGGAAGAACGGTTTGTTATTTGTCTCGAAGGGGTCTGTGGAGGTGAGAATACAAATTGGGTAGATGTGGCTGATGCAGGAGGGGTATGAAAGGACGATAACGAGGATTGTTGCCGCCTATGTGTACGTTGCAGTTGCACGGGAAGCCTCGCCGTGTTGACATTTCTTGTGTGATTGGTGTTTATAGTTAGTGGGGTTTGTGTCTGACAGTTTGTGGGATCTTGTTCAGTTGTGTCCATGATATCAAGGAGTAGTGCTGGCTGTTTCAGATCGTGATGTGTTTCTGAAGATCTCGTTGTGTGTTATTAGTTATTAGTAGGATCTGTTTGCGAACAACTTAAATTAATTAACTGTGTATGTGCCTGGATGGACAGAAGCAGTAGTTGTAGTTATGAATGTTACAACAAAGGACCACCCAGAATTGGATATTATTCTCTGATCCAATAGGTATTCACTAGTCTTTGTATCGCCGGCAAAAAGAAAAAGCGATGCAAGGGTCAAGGGTAATTACGTCATGAAACTTCCACTTTCGGACATTAATCTTATTTTAATGTTGAGATGTCCGCTTTGAGAAGAGGAAGCACGTGACTGTGGGGTGGGCGAAATTATTCGAGTATCATGATAATTCATGAGCAATTGTGGAAAGCAAGTCAGTCCATCACCAATTTACCAGCATTAATATTATCACTTGAACAATATCCATTAGTAATCACAAGGTATATAAGTTATAACTCAACTTCTCCCCAAATGCACCCAGTCAAAGTCTTATCCGCCAAATTAGCAGCACAAGTTGACGTTGAACTAATGTCAACTGGTGGATTCTCCCTTGATCAATTAATGGAACTTGCAGGTTTATCAGTTGCTGAAGCCACCTACAAATCATTCCCCACGCTGAAGAACGTCCTTATCATAGCAGGACCAGGTAATAACGGTGGAGATGGTCTTGTGGCGGCTAGACATTTGAAACTTTGGGGGTATGATCCTAAGATTTATTATCCTAAACCATCAAAGAATGATATATTTAAAAGTTTACAAACTCAACTACACAATTTAAACATCGAATTCATATCAGATTTAAGCCAGTTGTCTACTTTCCAATTGATCATAGATGGTATCTTTGGGTTCAGTTTCCAAACAGGAGAAATCAGGGAACCTTTCAAGAGTATCATCGACCAGATCAACCAATCACCAAACACCCCATTATTATCAATTGACATTCCATCAGGTTGGGATGTGGATCATGGGTATGTCCCAGGTGCAATTAGAGAACCACAGGTGCTTGTCAGTTTGACTGCTCCTAAACCTGTGGTTAACCATTTGAATTTAAACAAGGTTCAACATTACGTTGGTGGGAGATTCATCGGTACTGAATTTGCAAACAAGTTTGGGATTGATGTTTTTGAGTATAAGGGGTATGATCAGGTCGTGAAGTTATCATAACCTAGTTGTATATACAACTGTACATAAACCTTAATAATATTCTATCAACTCTTGATTATAACTAGTATTAAGATCAACGATGTATACAAATATAAATTAGCTCTTAGAAAATAGAGTTCACCAAATCAGAACCTAGAGTGGCACCAGCACCAAAGATCGCAGCATTACCCAACTTACTACCAAACTTCTTCAAACCTTCATTGGTACTACTGTGTTGTTGTTGTTGTTGTGGCTGTTGCTGAACGACGGCTACTTGTGGCTGCTGCTGTTGTTGAGGAGATTGGTACTGGGTCATTTGTTGCTGAGGTGGAGGTTGGTAGTATTGCTGTTGTGGAGGTGGCTGGTAGTACTGCTGTTGCTGCTGTTGAGGAGGTTGATAGAACTGCTGTTGTTGAGGAGATGAGATGGAAGGCGACATGTTAGCTGGCATACCTTGAGGTCTAGAATAAGAGGGTGGGGCTTGTCTGTCGTTGTTTGGTATTATCTTGACGTAATTGGATGGAAACATACCTACACGGCCATTGTTTTCACCTCTCCACCAATCTGGAGAGAGACGCTCAAGAACTTTGACCTTGTCACCTGTACGTAAGCTTAAATCTTCAGGTTGTTGTGGTGAGTAGTCGTATAGGGCTTCAGCGTACTCTTGATTTGTCACTGGTACTGGTGGGACAGCAGAAGAAGAGGAGGAAGAAGTGGATTGTGGGGCTAATGATTGCTTTTCGTTGAAGACAGGTTCATTGGACTCTCTGATGGCTTCAGGTTGAGCACTGGCAGCACTAGGGAAGTCAACTGGTTCTGAGCCATTTTGGTATCTGTCTGGGAGTTTGGAGACAACCTGATTGTAGAAGTTCTCAGTGATGACGTTTGAATCCCTTAAGAATTCTAATTCCTTGGTTGAAGTTGATTTCGTTAGTAACAGCACATCGTTTAATAGTTAACCCCGTCTTTTTACCAGGAGACACATACTGTTTTAAGCGTTGATAGCGAACGGTTAACTAAAGCAGCGGACATGTTGTATGGTTGATGTGTTTAAAGAGTGCCTTGTTTCTGCTAACTAGTGTTATTCGTTTATAAACTTGTGTGACACAACTAGTTTTTATAGAGAGGTGAACACAGCCAACTTTCATGACATTTTGATCTCCCGCTTTTCGCGAATCCTCGGCCTCGGAAAAAGAAAATATACCCGGATCGGCTCGGAAATCCGCATCACGTGACATATATTTACATCATTTTTAAATACAAATTACAAGAGAACTAAATTATTATTTAGAGTAACCTAATTCGGCAAGAGATGTCTTGATGGCGTCGTATGCCTTAGCGATGTGGCCCAAGTTATCATCCAGGGCAGAGACACCCATATGGCCGATTCTGAAGTAGTCATTCTTGATTTGTGAATGGATACCACCAGCCAACACGACACCTTTCTTGTAAATAGAAGGCAACAAGTCAGAACCCTTGATCCCCTCAGGAAAGTAAACGGCTGTTAACCCTGAAGCAGCAACATCGTCCTTGACGGAGACTAATCTCAAGCCTAATTCGTTGACTAATTTGCCCTTAAAGTCCCTAGAGACCTGTTTGTTCTTTGAGAATCTTTGCTCAAGACCACCAGCTAAGATTTCTTCAAGAGAGACGTTCAAGGCGTTGACTAGCTGAATGGCTGGAGTGGCGAAGTAGGAAGGCTTACCGGCTTCGTAGTTTTGTAAGATTGGAATCCAACGTTTCAAAGAGGCAAAGAAGGTGGATTGCTTTTCTCTGTTCATGGCCTTAGTGACAGCCCTTTCAGAGAGAAACCCAATTGATAAACCGGATGGGACACCAATGGCCTTTTGGGAAGCGGTAAGGACGTAATCCAACCCCCACTTGGTGAATTCAATGTCTTCAACGGCAACAGAGCAAACACCATCAACGACAACCAACGTCTCTGGAGAAGTCTTGTGAACAGCAGCAGAGATGGATTGGATATCTTGCACAACAGCAGTTGAAGTGTCGACGTGTGTGATAGTGATAGCAGCGTATTTCTTCTTCTTCAATTGCTGCTCGATGGATTCGATGGAATTGACATCTCCCAAAGGAGCAGTCAAGACATCAACGTTGACGTCATAGACTCTTAGTGCTTCAGCGAACGAATCAGAGAAAAACCCAGTGGATAGAACTAACACATTGTCACCAGCGGAGACCAAATTAGAAGCAGTGATATCCCAACCCAAAGTCCCAGAGGCGGAAATAACCACAGGTTGATCTTTTGGGTTTGAAGACTTGAACAATTTACGTAGGTTTTTTAAAGCACCTTGGAAAATAGCAATGAATTCTGGCGAGGTATGGGATAAGGATTGGATTGATTGAGCAGCTTTGACAGCTTCACTGACGACAATTGGACCAGGGATCAAAAGTAAGGATTCTTCGGTTGACATGATGAATATGGGATATAGGGAGAGAGTAGCAAAAGAGCTTGAAGTGCTTTCATATTTTCATCTCTCCATTTCGATGTTGTTGTTCGAGAAACGAAAAGGATGAATTCAACTTTTATTTTAATAGAGGAAGGAACCTTTGTGGTGTTACGGGCTTCCCCAGGAAATTAAATGATCAAACTGGACAAATTTCCCCTTTCCGCCGAATAAAACTCGGAACTTCCCCGGGCCGAGCATCGATGTGATATTACCCTTTTCATTGATCACGTGAGTGTGGTGTGGGGTTTCATCTGTGTGCTGCTTGGTGGCGCGCGCGCGCGTTTGATCTTAGTTGACTGACGCGTCTTGAATAATTAATTTTGATATCTGAGTTTCCATAGACAACCAATAATTTTTACTTAAATTAGCTTTAACCCAGATCAATCAGTTTATAATATCGTTATCTCACCATGGCTGTTCCATTCCCAGAATTAGATCCATACGAAACCCTTAAAATCGGTAAGGAAGCCACCGACCAAGAGATCAAGAAATCATACAGAAAGCTTTGTCTTATTTACCACCCAGATAAATTGAAAGACAGCGATGACGTTGAAGAGTCTCGTTTGAGATTCGAGCAAGTGCAGTTTGCTCATTCTATCCTCAGTGACGAGAAGAAGAAAAGAAGATACGATCAGACGGGGTCACTTGAAGAGATTGGGGACGCTGCATCTGATTTCGACTGGTTTGAATATTTCTCCAAGATTAAGACCGAAATCACTGAAGAGAGCATCAAATTGGATAAGATCAGTTACCAAGGAAGTGAGGACGAAGAGCAGGATATCATCGAAGCCTTCGTGGAGTCAGACGGTGATTTCTTGTCCCTTTTTGAAAGTGTGCCACACACCGAGATCACAACCGAGGATGAAAGCAGAGTCTATCAGATTGTTGACAAATTGGTGAACGAAGGTGTCGTTGAAAATTTTGCACAATGGAAGGCGTATCAAAGCAAAAGAAAGCAACTTTGGTCGAAATTTGTCAAAACTCAGGAAAAACTCGTCAGTAAAGAAGCTAAAGAGGCTGAAGAGTTGAAGAAGGAAATCTTGAAGAAAAACAACAAGAAGTCTCTTGATACCGAGGACGATTTAAGACAATTGATTCAGGCTAAGAGAGAATCCAATCTGAACAGCCTGATCGATTCTTTAGAAGCTAAATACGGTGCTAAGGAGAAGAAAAGCGGTAAGAAAAGAAAACACGAGAAGGATATCGATGAAGAAGAATTCGCAAAGATCCAAGCAAGATTGGATAAGAACAAGAAGAAGTCCAAGAAATAGTTAATAAAGACCAAATCTTATCAAATTTGAGAGTATATAAGTTATATAAATCTAGTGTACAAACATCATCACCTATTCAATTTATTCACAAAATGGAATCCATTCTGGCAAACACAGAGATAACAGCAGCGATACACTCCAATTGCAACTCACTGCCCTTACCGTTAGCCTCCAACTCCTCGTTGATCAATTCTTGCAAGTTAACACCGAGACCCAACTTCCCCTGGGAGACTCTGAACGGAAATTCCGAGAATTCCTGTAACAGTTCATCGGCTCTAGCGAAAGCTCTGTCTCTTTCGTCGTAACCCAAAGAGTTCAGCACGTTCTCAAGGACATTGGCAGCGTATGAGCCAATGACCAAAGATATGGAACGCAAGGTTCTGAACTTGACCTCTTCCGGGAATTTATTTGTGGCGCGGATGGAAACAGCACGGGATGTAAGTAAGTTCAAAATACGCTTCATCACGTCGTCCTTAGCAGCGATATCGGACAATGGATGGGTCGGCATGTCGAAGATGAGGAAGTTCTTGCGCTCGGTACGGAGAACACCCTTGTCGACGAGACCCTTAGCGAGACGTTCCCTGACTTGTTTCAATTGGTAGTTGATCTTCATGAGGTTCCACGTCTCCCCGGAGAGTAAGTCGATCCAGTTTATGACGGACAGGTGCTGCGGGTCGTTCTTCATGATGGTCAAGGTCTCGTCCAACAAAGCCTCACCGGTCTTGGAGTCGTCCACCACCTGGATCAATCTCTCAGAGAGCTCGAATCTCTTACGGGAAGGGTCGTCAACCATGGCAATTTTACCACGGAAGGCCAACTCTAAAATGATGCACCCACGCAGGGCGTACGAGATGTTGTCGTTCCAGAAGGACAAGTACCCTTCCTTGTCCTTGATCCCCATCAGAATGACCTCCTCCATGAGAGTCAACGTTGGTTCTTTGTTCTCGGCGGCGGAGAGAAGACCGTCTTGAGGGTCGTATGCGATTTTGTGGGACGTGGTTTGTTTCTGCTGTTCCGAGCTGGAAAAGTTGTCCTGGCTGGAGTCTTCTCCGCCGCTGACCTGCTTCACTCTTCTGCGTTGGACTGACATTGTGGGTAGTAGGTTTGTTGAGATGCGATGTGATGTGATCTGGTTTGATTTGACGTGTTGTTCTTTGTTTTTAAAATAAACCCGGATACTTTTGAGAGTGTCTGTTCGAATCAAAGCAAAACAGTTGATGACAGTAATGGAACAACTAGACCAGCAATATTTTATCAGAAGCTAATTGAAGGATCTCAAATGTCAAAAGAAACAATTCGATTTGCTGAAAACTTTTGAAAGTTGAAACTACATTTGAACACAATCGATCCAATTTTCGATAGTTTCTGAAATATCCACCGAGAACTTAGAAGCTGCGCTGCTGGCCCGGCCGGCCCTTGGCATCAGTCCGCGATTAATATCTCAGTAATATCCGTATTAGGAAAAATACCCGGTTCAGGAGCTGCCATATCCACACGGGTTAGATAGTTGTGTATACGTTGCAATAAATTATATAGTCTTGATCTATATGTCAAAAGCACCTGTCTCAACTCTATCTCTCCCGCCTCCCAGAGTCCACCTTCAAAGTTCAAACCAACAACAATGGAACGCATCCCTATAAACTTCATCCCAGATTTCCCACCAGTAACACAAGCATGGGCCATCAGTTCCACGATATGCTCGCTGCTAGTTGACTACCAATACATTGACCATATTGATTTGGTGTATTCTCCACAATTAGTTTTCCAAAAACATCAATATTGGAGATTGATTACATGTTTTCTCTATATGGGTAAATTGGATTTAAACCTAGTGTTGAACCTGTACAATGTGATGACGTACTCTAAACAGTTGGAAGAAAGGAGAGGGCTGGGGTCAAGGTTTTCATACTTATGGTTTCTCACTGTTCATTGCTGTCTACTTGTCGGGTACGCCACATATTGTAAGAATCATTATTTCCTTAGCACGGTACTGACCGATTCATTGATGTATTACTACGCTAGACAGAATCCTGAATTGAGAATGGGTGTGTTTGCAGGTGTGATTGAGTTCAGAGCTGAATATTATGGGTTTTACAGTGTTTTCATCACGATGTTTCTTAAGTTTCTTAATGAAGGAACTGAAAAGTTGCTTGACACGTCTTCTATTTTGGACAGTTTAACTGGTGTCATTTTGGGTCATTTGATGTTCTATTGTGATGAGGTGTTCAGTAAAGTGCATGGGTTTAGTCCCATTAGTGCTCCTTGGGAATGGAATTGGGCCCAGTTGGTTCAAAGAGTGCAAAGCTTCAGAAGACCTGCTGCCAATGCGGTTCGTCCACACCAAGACTAGATCATATTCTTGTATAACTATTACCTATACAAATTACTGCTGTTGCCCTCTTCTCATGACATTCTTCCTAACTTTCCAAACCTTTTCGAGATCGGAACCTCTTTTGAAAGTGACAAAAGGCATACCTTTATACCCCAACTTCTTGAACTTTTTGATCATTTCAGTGGAGGCGATTTCCATGATGGGGGTATCTGTGGCGCCTCTGATGAAGATGTATTCCTCGTTTGAAGACTTGGTTAACTGTCCAGCTGTGTGTGGGGTATAAATGTTTACCAGTTGAGATTCAGGGTCAACGGAATGCACCAGACATAAGGATTTGAACCTCAATGCACTTTGACTGATCCGTAGAAAGTCCTTGGATTTCAACAGGGGTGTCTTTCCCTCAAATTTGGCCAATTTGGGTTGTAATTTCTGCAATTCAGATTTCGTGATCGTGTATAATGAGACGATGGTTCCTTCAAGCAAGGAATTGTACCCGTCATCTTCGATAATTCGAAGATCGTTGTAGTTTAGAATAACATTCATCTTCAAACTCCCCTCCTGTTCCACATCAAGACTCAGTTGTAAAGGAGCTTTGTTCAGCAATGGCGAGAAATCGAACTTGAACCCTGCAACTCTGTGGAAATATCCCAATTTCTTCAGAATTCTCAACTGTGAGCTATGATACTTGACCCCTGTATGTGACTGATGATGGTTATAACCGAAACTCCCCCTAATTGGCACGACCTCAACATCAGGGAAGTCTCTTAGTAAGCTTAACACTTCATCCCCGCCCATCTCCAGCTCAGATTTAGCTGGAACGGCAGCAGCATTGGACGAGTGTAAATACACAACATGAGTCGGTCTGATCTTCTCGATGATCACACGTGTCAGGTTGACACCGTAACCTTTCACCCAGCCCGGGGTGTTGATCAAGAGACATTCGTTCTTCAACTCTCCATCGTTCGTGTACTTGTTCATCAAATCTTGCAGTAAGGCGTTGAACCGTAACGGCTGATCTTTCGGAGAGGTGAAGCCGATGTAGTGAGAGGTCTGCTGGGATAAATGAGAGTTGTGCAGTGATAAATGGGACGAGCCATGTATGAATTCAGAAGTTTTGGAAAGCGATATGCTGTCTGGAGGAGATAAATAAGTTTGACCCGGATCGATATCAAGAACATTAACTGTGTTATCTTCCGAGGATTCTTTATGCAATGTTTGTAACGTTAGATTCAGCAATGTGGACTTCCCGGAGTTCTTACCACCGATTATGAGGATCTTCAGCAGTTCGTTGTTCTGTCTCAGTTGTGAAACTGTCTGTAGAAATGCACTGTACTGTGAATGAGACAGGATGGACACTTGATTGGTTGGAGCTAGAACAGGCGAAAAACTATGATTGAACCCCATTTCGAAAGAGTTCAAAGCTTTAAGCTCGTCATTAGATAATGAGTCCAAATTCCAGAACAAGTTCTTAAACAAAGGAGCAATCTGTCCCACTTTTTCCAACCCTGAGCTTAAATGGTAACACTTAATCACAGACTTATAA
Source organism: Waltiozyma pijperi (assembly GCA_030582275.1). Lineage (NCBI taxonomy): Eukaryota > Fungi > Ascomycota > Saccharomycetes > Phaffomycetales > Wickerhamomycetaceae > Waltiozyma > Waltiozyma pijperi. Next base: position 13,962 of record JAKTWX010000379.1, on the reverse strand, counting down.
TCACTGGAGAACAAATGCTCGTTCTCTTTGGTTTTCAAATCGTCCACTTCGTTGACATCTCTGACTTGAGCAGCTTTAATCAAAGGCAAGGCGTTACAGATCGGACTGATGAATTTCAGTTTGGAACGAGATGAATAATACATGCAATGATTCACCATAATTGCACCCCTTTGAACTTCCATTTCATATTGGCCTCGTATCAGCAATGTTTGGTTTGCCTTCAGACCGAAAACCACATAGTTGGAGCCGAAGATTGTGTTGTCATCGTTCGGTGTGAATTGAGAACAGACATACTTGGACTCATTATTGTCGTTGTTACTCACCGAGTTGGATCTACCAAGAAGCGTGGATGTCTGCTGCTGCTGCTGCTGCTGCTGTCTCTGCTGTTCTAACGAGGTTAAACTCGGAGCGAATGGAAGCGACACTGACCTAGATGAGAGTGTGCTTGGGATTGATTGATCTTCTTCGGATTCAGAGTCCGAGGAAGAGGAGTTAGCTTCATATAGTGGAATGTCATCAGCTTGAAGAGCGTGATAAGCTGTTGTGGATCAGAAGTTAGTGTTTTGTGCCCGGGGGATTATAGACTGGGAGATAATAGGAACTTACCACTTTGTGACATCTCTGATGTAAAGCAGTTGCGCTGGATAACCTATAACTCTCGGATCAAGCAGTACTTGTAAGGTTTAACTTTCTAGGGGGATGGCCATGGAAAGTAGATATAAATTCATTTTAAAATTGAACATCCGAACATCTCAAGTAGAGTAGAAAAGCGATATCCGAGGGTAGCCAGATCACCTGATATCGGAATCAACTTACGGCTGTTCCACCACCCAATGAACGCTCAGAAAATTTCAAAGATTGGAAAAAATCATGCGGTTGTTGGCCCAAGCGAAATTTTGACCTTTCGACGGCCCACAAAAAAATTAAAATCAACACATATTAAAGCCTATGAAGCATAATACACTACGCGTAAGTCCTGCAATTGGCTTTGTCTAACCATTCACATATCCACACAATGTCTGAAGAATCCCCATTAAGAACCGTCGGTTTCGACGCCCGTTTCCCAAACCAAAACCAAACCAAGCACTGCTGGCAATCATACGTTGACTACCACAAGTGTGTCAACGCCAAAGGTGAAGATTTCGAACCATGTAAGGTCTTCTTCAAGACTTACTCTTCTTTGTGTCCAGTCGACTGGGTTGAAAAGTGGGATGCTCAAAGAGCTGCTGGTAACTTCGCTGGTAAGGCTTAAGTGAACTCCTAATCAAGTATTGCTCTTCCCACATTTCCAGTTTTTTAATTTATTACCGCTCCTCCTCCTCACTTCATCCACCTGTCCTCCATTCACTTAGTTGTCATTTCACTCATAAAGACTAGCATGGTTGTTGGTGTCATCAACTTCTGTTAACTATTATTTAAAACATTCAAATTTAAGTTATTATTTTTATTCTATTCATTGATATCGTTCTTTCCTTTCAATTGGCAGATACCTGATGTCCATATTGTTTTCTGTATCTGAGGTTTGTTACTTTGGATCGAGGAGATGGGTTATTCACCATTCAATCGTAGGGATTTTGAAAGAGGTTAGCGTAGTTTAATTGGCCTCTATGTTTCCATAAGATCTCAGGATACCACACACGTGACTATAGTTTAGGGCACGTACAAGATCTAATGTCTGAATTTGACTCATGACTGTATCTTCTTTGAATTGACTCCTATTTAACATTAAAATCCCTATACTCTGATATACTCACCAGAAATCATCTTCAGGATCATACATTCTTCTCTGATTACTGTTCTTTTCAGCTTCATCCTGATCCCACATATCGTCATACATAGTGTCTCTTCTGTGTTTGGCCTCAGCATGTTGTTTCTTCTCTTCAGCCTCTTTGGCTCTTTGTTCTCTTACAGCCTCTAGTCTCTTTTGAACTAAAGTGTGATCACGTTTATTCCTGGCTTCAATTAGATGTTCCTTGCCTTTGATTTCCTCTCTTGTTTTCTTTAATCTGTTATTAATTGAATTATCACGAGTCTGAACATGGAACTTCTTAACTTTCTTTGAGTTCTTGAATCCAACTTCACCATCTGCCATACCTTTGGTCTTCTTCAAATTGGCCCATGGCGTATATATCACTGTGATGTTGTCTCTTTTGTTACCCTCGATGGAGTTTGCCTTTGTCAATTGGCAACAGTCTGTAGAAAAAAGTTAGTATGATGACCCCTTTTTGCGAGAGAAAGCAACAGTAGACATACCTATAAGAATCTCTTCTGGGATAGAGTCCCATTGTTCACCTTCATTGAGTCTAAGGTACACGTGAGCAGAACTGAAATTATCAACGTGGAACCACACATCTTGATCCAAACCATATCTGATCAAATCTTCGTTCTCCATCTTGTCTTTACCCATGTAAATGAAGCGTGGATTGGAGGCATAAGAGCCCTCTGAGCCTACAGATTGGAAGTAGTACACCATTATTTTATGAAAATACCTGTATATTTGTAAGGTGGGAACATAAAGCTTGCAAGATGGTTGAACCGCTTGAACTTTTCGTATTTTCAACAAAATTGAGAGAGCTCCAGCGGCAAACGCTCTGCGATTCAGATATCGCATACAAACAAGATGATTTACACAAGTGTGGAAGAGTTAGATATATGAAAGAAACAGTGCTCTTCCAGATGACTAACATGGTCTACATAGTACATGAACCTAATCAAATTCTTGTTACAGTTTATTAGATACCTGAGTACACACAACTTAGTCTGACCTGTGACTAAGCTTCACCATTTTCAACAGCTATAGCATGATTAACCAATCCCAAATGGTCAGCCAATCTCTTGTCATTCTCATGGAAACACAAACCTCTTTCTAAATCGACTTTTGCCTCTTGTAATTTCCCCAAGTTCAACTCAGCGATGGCTTTTCTTAAAAAATTATCAACGGTGTTAACTTGTGTGCTCAAGAGCATATCTGCGTCCGCGTAGGCTTCAATGTATTGCTTGTTCATGATGTAGGCGTCACATCTAGCTTGTAGGATCCCATTGGTTTCAGATAGTTGCACACCGAAATGTTCCCAGTTTGTTCTTCTGTGTTGGATTTCAAGAGCCAATGTTAACTTGGTCACAGCGTCCTTGAATTGCTTCTTCTTAAGAGATTCAACACCACCTGCAATCATCTTCTTAAGCATGTTGGTTATCTGTAGAGATGGTTCTGGGGATTCTGGAACTTCAGTGGTAATTGACGTGAGATCCTTGATCAATCTATTCAATTGGTTGATCTCCTCTAGAAGAGCTTCATCCGTGATACCTTCTGAGAGGCTGACTTGTTTTGTCTCGTTGTTGTAATCAAAAGGGAGGGACATTGATAATTGGTGATATTGGGGGTTTGGTTTATGATAGTTTGGAGTAGTCTTGATCAATTAATCTTGGTGTTATTAACTTACTTACACGTTGTAACAACCATGATTTTGTTGACGTTTTGTATGGAAAATCTCCCGCGAAATATCTAATCACTGAAACTTTCCTAATTTGGGGTTATTTAAGGGGTTTCTTTCAGCCTGTCAAGGCACGGAAAAGTTATGAGTTATGAGCTCTTCATACTTTAACTCAAGTTTATCACTCTTATCATTCGTTCACTACAAACAAAACAATTTTGAAAAACAAATTAAAAGAGATTGACCTTTATCTAAACTCCCACTTTTAATTTTGATATTATAAATATAAAACTCAGAACAATTGACTAGAAAAACAAACAGCAATAACAACAATGATCATAAACAAACAGCAACCAAACGCCACATCATTGACATAAGACAGGGCGAATTGAGCGTTCTTTGATAGATTGATTGATCAAATTATGACTTAACTGCTTATAAATCAGCATCATCTTCATCTGGTAATGGCATAGCGGTAGCTTGTTCAATTTCTTGTTGGTATTGAGCCATTAAAGCAGTATCGACTTGGACTTCTGGTGGAGCTAAGGCTGGGGCGGCAACGAAGTCTAATTGTGGGTTACCAACCAACTTTCTAGCTAACCATAAGAATGGCTTTTCGAAGTTGTAGTTGGACTTGGCAGAGATATCGTAGTATTGTAAGTTCTTCTTTCTGTGGAAAGTGATGGTCTTAGCCTTGACCTTTCTTTCCTTGACATCAACCTTGTTACCACACAAGACGATTGGAATGTTTTCACAGACTCTGACCAAGTCTCTGTGCCAGTTTGGAACGTTCTTGTAGGTGATTCTGGAGGTGACATCGAACATGATGATACCACATTGACCGTTGATGTAGTAACCATCTCTTAAACCACCAAACTTTTCTTGACCGGCGGTATCCCAGACATCGAACTTGATTTCACCGTAGTTGGTGAAGAAACCTAATGGATGGACTTCAACACCTAAGGTGGCAATGTACTTCTTTTCGAATTCACCAGTTAAGTGACGCTTGACGAAAGTGGTCTGTAGAGGGGAATTGTTAGTAGCGGGGTCACAGGGGTTGCAGGACTCTGAGATCCATTGCTGGCGTGTTTTTGCTTGATCCTGCTAGGCAGTAGATCATTGAATCTTGAATCTTGAATCACAGTTAAACATGAAACACTTCACACGGATCACAACGTAAACAAAACAAACACGGGTGGCGAACAGATCTCTAGTCTCAAGATTCACATACTTTACCGGTACCACCATCACCGACTAAGACTAATTTGAAAGTTGGAACTTCTTGGGCCATTTTGGAATTTATGAACTAAGTTGAATTGACTTAAATTGGGGATCAGATCAGCCAGTCTATGTATGTGTTGGTGTCATTGCTAATTTGTGTTGTTTTGTTTCTGCATTTTTAAATTTTTGATTTTTGCAATTTCTCTGTGTCGTTAAAATTTTTTTTACGGTGCCAGAAATCGTCGGGTAAATTTCTTCTGGAAAGCTCCATCATCTTGCTCTGTTGTCATGGCGATAGAACCGGTTGTCATCAGCTGGTAGACGTCATAGAGAGATCACAGTCAGACTGGTGTGAGGAAGACGTGTATAGATGAAGAAGAAGACTTCAAACATAGAGTTTATCTAATTAGTACACTGGTCTAATTGCTATTCAACGGAAGAAGATGTCATGTTTTTCAGAAAAGTCTCCTCACGTGATCAAGTTGTAGATTTCTACGACGCCATACAATTGCAGCTAGTTACTAGGACACGTTCATTAATCATTAAATTTTCAGCACCATTACAGAGCTGGCTGCGGGGAGTATACATACGTCTTTCAAGTGACAGTTCTTAAAATATCACCAATCAATTCTTTGTTGTGTTCCTTGGATTCGTATAAGATTCTCTTTGGAGGGTTAGGGAACGAGGATAAATGGGGCGGAGGTGGTAATCTCTTTGTCTCTGCAAGTTTGTAATAATCCACATCTTTTTGCACTTTGGAATTGTTGGTTGTGGAAGAGCTGGAGCCTGACGGTATAGAGAAAGACCCAGGAATTCCTCTGTAAAGTTTATCAATGGTTATCTGGAATGGTGAAATATCAGAAGGAGGTTCAATTTTGGTTTCCCATATCCCTGATTCCTTTGCCTTTTCTTCATAATAATCACACACCAGTTTTATGTGATTCTTACCTGTAAGATGGTTCTTTCTGACACTTGCTGCGTCGTGTGTAAGGTATGATTTGCAGTAGTCGCAGTAGAATCTGACCATTGTTTGCTGATTTTTTGAGTGAATTTGATATAAAAAGTTGAATATTAGTTGAACAACACCAACTTGTACTAATAATCAAATTCTATAAAATTGCACAGCGGTTAGCAGGTTACAGTGCCCGCTCAAATATGACAGGCATATTTTCCTCTTTCAGACCATCCGCGATTATTCCCGTTTACGTCTGCCACCCAATCACAAAGCCTTTTTCGTTTTTGTGCGCTGTATGAAATTTTGTGTAGGGAAGTCCCAAAGTGTTACCCGGGGGCGTCTCCAGCCATTTTTTTTACCAACCCGTTTCCGAAAAATAATGAACGAAATGAAAGGGAAAACACACCTTGTAATTGAACAGAGGCCCACAGGTACACCCGATACGTACGCTAGATAAGATCTTTAAATTCAAATCTCTGTCACAACTAAGCAATTGCACCATGTTCTCCTTAGCCAGAAACACCATTGCCAGAAGAGCCATCACCCGTTCTTTCTCTGCCTTACCAGCCAGACAAAACTCTGTTGCTGATTTATACATCAAAGAATTAAAGGCCTTCAAGCCAACCACCATTACTGAAAAGGATGCTGAAGGTTCCGTTAGACCATGGGCCTCCCCAGTTGCTCCACAGATCCCAGCTTTGGAAGTCGACGCTGCCACTCAATTGAACGACTACGATGCTGCTCCAGTTGAAGTTGTTGAACAATCCAAGTCTCAAGACGGTGAAGAAATCTCTGAAGAATGGTTCGTTTTGGAAGAACCAGAAGACGACCACCACCACTAAATTCTCATGCCATTCCATCCATCTAATGTGGGCTCCATATTTATATAACGCAAATACATTCATTTATTAGAAAGACATAAGGAAAGGGACAGGGGTTGGAATTATAATTAAGGGGGAGGCCAGTAGTAGAGGACTTACTTTTGTTAAACATTCATCTCACACTTACAGGGATGTTTTCAATGACAATTTGATACTTGGGTTCCCATTGAGTGGGGATACTTCTTCTCATTTTCTTGCGGGGTTAGTGTTTATAACGTACAATAGATTAGATTTCATGACACTAAGATCTGGGAGTTGAACAGCTTTTAAGACCGGATGGAACCGATATGATGGATCAAATTACAGAACTGATGACGACCTGGAACAGTAGATTTCTTCCAGAACTCAAATAGGTTAAAGGTTAAGGGCTTGAGAGTCCTTTTTCTTTAGCTAGAGATCAGAGATCTGAAAGCTGAAAGCTACGCGTGCGTGTGCGCGGTCTGTCGATTTGTTAAATAAACAGACGCGCGTAAAATATTCCCTTCTCCAATTTTGGTGTTTACTCACTTCAGAACAGTTTAAACTTGGAGAATACACTCTATTTATAATAAATACCGGTCGATGGTCGCTCAGGAAGACATCAGGAAGGCCTCCAAGTTGGTCAATCAACTTTTATACGCCAAGGGCTACTTCATAGATCACGACACAGGAACAAGCGAGGAAGAAACAACAACAACAAAGGAACAGAAGCTTCTGTACAACTCGATAGACTCCAGGGAACTTGAAGAGATCAAAGATGGCGTGATAGAGAACGACAAGCTAAACATCAATATCATCTACCAACTGCTAACGGATCTCGACCAGGCCAGAGATGAGATCAAAGCCAAGAACCAACTGTTGAAGGAAAGGGACACCACGATACAATGGAAAGACCGCAACATCGCCGAGCTGCATGCTGACATCGCAGCGAAGGAAACTGAGTTGAAAGAAGCCAATCAGAAAGACCTCACTCTGAGCCAGAATCTCAAAGTGATGGAATCCACAAACAAATCATATCAACGGTCTCTTTTGGATTCGAAATCTACGATAGTTTCCCTAACCGCCAAGAAGGATCTCGAGATAAGAAAGTTACAAATACAGATAGATTCGTTACAGGATACGGTACACATGATTCATAAGAGACAAAAGAGAATCTCCAGCCTTGAGATCACGAACAATGGGATCCCAGTGAGCACAAGCACCGGTGTCAGTTCCGTGAACACTGAACTTTTCGATCAAGAGACTTCAAAATTGGTTCAAGGACTCACCCAATTGACCAGGAGCTCCCTCGCGATGAGCAAAGATCTCACAAGACAGCTCGACATAGCAAAGGTTTACCTACACATATTGCTCACTGAGAAAACACCACCAACACCGAAATTCTTCTTTGAAAACTATCAGCCTTCAAACCCGATGCTTGTGTCATCAAACACCAACGATTTGGGCTCTGAGATTAAGAAAATCGCTGAATTGAAGCAAGCCACAAGCGAGGAGTTGATATCGACCTTATCCAAGATCCACAGGTTCTTCCAGGACCAGCAATTGAACGGGATGCTCATTGGCAGAGCTTCGAGAGTGGATGATGACGGTGTGACGATAACTGGCAGCAACTCAACAATGAATGGGAAGACGAAAGAAATGGAAGATTTGCAAAAACAGGTACGGAAATTGACGGAGAATTTGAACAGTTTGTATGAAATTAACGAGAAGTTGAAAACACGCTTGACTAAATCACAACTCTAGGGCTTTCTCTAAATCATCAACAGCAACGATTTTACTTGGTCTTCTCCTGGATTTGTTAACCATTTGATAATATCTCCATATCAAAACCAACAACACAAAGATCAGACAGATCAACACTATACCGTTGAGTATATCGAAGAACACGACAAGTTCAAAAAGGCTGGGAGTAGTGGGACTGGAACAGTCGGATCCTGTTGACGAAAGGTATATTTCTTCTGCGGATTGAGTAGGGAATGATGGAAGTTTCATCTCAATAGATGACGGGATAAGATACATGGTTGATGAGAGATTTCTGTATTAAGTAGAATGTGTTGAGGGTTTTGTAATGAATATGAGAGACTTGAGATTATATCAAAGATATTGATCGTTTTAGAACATGAATTTGATTAACGAGATGAAAGTTTTATTCAAATTTGAAACTTTCATGGTTCCTTTCTTTCCTGTGATATTTCTAAGCAACTTTTAGGGAGCTGTTAGTGTACGAAACGAATAAATTTGACACCTTAAGATTCGGATATGGATTTTGAGTTTTGCGTCAAGTTGCTAGCCGCGCACATAAAGCCGATTTTTTCGGCCCGAGACATGATTAACCGCCGAGCTCAATGTGTTGATTTCTTGGTCCACATAGTGTCACTCATTTTACCCCGAAAGAAGTTCAAATATGGTCTAATCACCCCTTTAACCTTCTTGGTTGATTACTAGACACTTACAACACTGCTTAACGTGTTTAATTTTTGTCAAATAAAGGGAGTAGAATTAGGCCTTTAGCGCGGTTATGTAGCTCCGAATCACGCGCGCGAAATTTGCGGGATCACCAAACCAAATCAAAACACGCAAACTTTAAAGAATCAGATTCCTAAACGAATCAAGTTGCGTTATATTTTTCAAACGAATAACAACCTAACTCCTTTTCATAGAATTTGAATGCTAGCTAACACCATCAACGACAAATTGTTCCCATTATATCAACTGAACCTTCAAGACTCAACATGGTCCATCATATTCACATCCAATGGGTCACATTATTACCACAACAACCAAACACAGATCTCAAAGTGGGTCCTTGATGAAGTCGATCCCGACGAGATACATGCTCAAACACAGGTGGATCTCATAGATAGAGACTCGTTGCTCATAGTCACTGCTAGAGCTAGAGGCTTTGTCTTTGATGAGGTGATTGAAGGGAAAATAGCAGGATTCCTCAATTCCAATGGGAAAAATCCGATTACTTCTGAGGAATTGATGGGCACCGAAGCAGTGGAGACCATTAACGACGAGACACAGAATACATTGGATTATCTTCTTGGAAGGTCCACGAACAAAGATCCACTTGAGATGATACATGACTCTGAAGTTAAAGAACTGCCGTTAGAGACATCTTCTGAATCGAAAGATGCCCTCAAGAAACCAGCCACAAAATCAAGCGCATTGGTTGGAGGATACTCATCGAGTGAGGATGACGATAGTTCAGAGGAGGAAGAAGAAGAAGAAGAAGAAACCGATCATTAGCTCCGGTCATCAAAGAAGCAGAAAAGCAGGAACACGCAATCACCATCCAGCCATTCGAGCAACAAACTATACACGAGCAAGAAGAATCAGCAGCTCCAGATGACTCAGAGGACCTCTCTTCCTCTGAAGCAGAAGATAACGGCATCGACATAAACGATCTCATGTCAGACTCAGATGAGGAACCCAACCTTGAAGAAACACAACATCAGAATTCATTAGAGGAAGCCCGTGATCAATTCAAAGCTTTACTCACAGAGGCAAAATTGGATCCTTACAGTTCATGGGAATTAGAATCTCTTAACCTTGTTGCTCTGGATGATCAAAGGTTTTATCTCCTTACGGATAATTTGATGAGACAAACTGTCTTTGATGAATGGTGTGCAGAGGAGATTCGTAAAGGTGATATTCATACAGATCTCGAGACCAACAGTGAGAAAGATAAAGAAGTCCACACCACCGAAGAAGATCAGGAAGAGGAAGAGGAAGACGATATCATTAGATATTTCAATTTCCTCCATGAAAGAAAGAACCAGAACGCTCTATGTTCGTTTTTCAAACAGTTCAAATCAGCCAATCAAGACCAACTATCCCAATTCAATCTCACTTCCAAGGAAATCGAAACCAAATACAAGGAGTTTCTCATGTATTCGAAGAAATCTCAAGACGATCTGATCACCATGTTCAACACTTTTATCAAATCTTCAAAAGTGTTCAAGAGAAATGTCCAACGGAATAAACTGAACTTGGATATCGGATCTTCAACTGTCGATCATGCTGACTTAGAAGTAAAGACAGCTAGAAAAACACTCAACAAACTACAGACAGATATAGAATTATCAGATTCTATTATCACTAATTCCAAGTATCAAGTTTTGCCAGTCGTGGTTAGGCTACATCAACTGCTGAAGTGTATAGCAGAGCTGTTATAGTGTGAAGTAGCTGACTGGATATATAAAAAGAAACAACATCGAGTTGAACTATAGAAATGAAAAAAAAACAAAAAAAATAATAGACTAACAAGGAGCCGAGGAAGAAATGGTGCCCATAAGCTTCCCAGTCGTTAAAGCTAAGTCTGAAACTCGAGAATGCACGAGGACAAATTATAAACTGGAAATTAGCAACACCAATGAGACCTAATATGATCAGCGATACAACACGTTGAAAAGGTCAAACGAAATCAAAGAGGCAGATATGGAAATAAAGAGAGAAGTGGAAAAAACATAAGTGTGAGTAATAAGAAGACGGAAAAATAATAGAAGATTGGAAAGAGGGGTTTGCTTCGAATTGAAACAGAAAGAGATGGGATACCAGCACATGAAAGAGACTCGACCAACTTCAAATGAAGAGAGGAATCAATAATAGCGAACCCATGATGAACTTATGAGTCTTAGAAACTTGAACTTGAGATCCAGCGGCATTCTCATTGACCGAAATGTCAAACGGAACAGCGGTCCCTGTAACGCCAGGTTCTGAAGTGTAAGCAGCCGAACTTGAACCAGAGACTGAGCCAGAACCGGAGGAAGCGCCTGCGATAGATTCACTTGTTACAACAGAACCACTGGAACCAGCAGTAGCGGTGCCTTCAATCAAAATTGTCGAGGCAGTAGTTACTGGAACTGGGAGAGTGATAATGGAAGTGGTCAAATCAGCAGCAGAAGCAGCAGTGGCGGCAGAATTATCAGAACCAGGGTCTTCGATAGCTTCACCTGTTACAACAGAACCACTGGAACCAGCAGTAGCGGTGCCTTCAATCAAAATTGACAAGGCAGTGGTTACTGGAACTGGAAGAGTGGCAATGGAAGTGGTAGCGCCTTGAATAACAATTAGGGAATCATCAGTGTATGTAGAACCTGGAAGTGCCGCCTGAGTAACGACGCCAGCACTGGTAACAGTCACTGTGGTTGGATAGCCAAGACTTTCATCTATAACAGAGTTTAGTGCCCCTGTCAAGGTTGTAGTGACAGCAATTGGATTACCGAAAGCCTGAACAGTTGTGGTAGTGGTTGCAACACTCAAGAACTCAACACCTGTCGTGAAAATGATCGAAACAGTAGATAATCTAACTTCAGTTCCCGTGCTGTGAACTGTGACAGTGTTCACAAAAGTAGTGGTTCCAACGACCCCGTTGGCCGAAGTCACAACGGAGGTGGTGGTTGAAGTCTGCTCACCGATTGACACAGATGGAGGCAAAGTAGATACAATTGTGGTGGTGAATGTCGCAGCTGACGTCAAGACATCCGTGGTGACAAACGTAACAGTGGTTGGAGAGGCTGTTTCGATGACATCAGGGGTTACAGTCAATGTCATTGTTGTCCCAGCGTTCACAATCGTAGTTGTGCTGAATATGGTTGTTGGCGTCCCGTTCGTGGTCGTTGTCAAGGTGACAACGGCGTTGGAGATGGTCGTTGCAGGAGAAGTCACAGTCACAACGATTGGCGGTTCAACCAGGGTAGAGAAAGACGTCCCCATACTGGTGACCTCAGAAGTATGAGTGATAGTAGTTGGAGCACCATTTAAAACAGTGGTGATTGTAAAGGTAGTTGGTGTGATGATGGTATTGGTTACAGTGATGACTATAGCTGGGAGTGCTACTGTGGTGGTGACTGTTGTAACAGCTTCAGCCAGAGATTCCCCGGAAATTGTAGATGTCGTTGTGATTATGGCACCTGGTTCTGTCGTAGTGGTTGTTGTAGTGGTCGTGGCTCCAGGAACAGAAACAATAGACTCCGTAGACAATGCGATGGACGTAGAACCAGAATTTGACGAGACAGTAGCAATTCCACTGACAGTAGACGAAGATGTAACGGTTAACGTAATGACACAGCCCGTAATGACAGTGGTGGATTCAGAAGCGACAATTTGGATCGAAGTGGCGACACTGTTGCTATCGTATGCTGTTGACTCGAGAGAAACCAACACTGTTTCCGTGTAGGTCGTCTCTTGACAAGATTCAATTTCACTGCGGCTGGACGATGTGGTCTCCAAATAAGACAAGGATCTATCAGTAGATATTTCAGAAACAGAGTTCGATACAATAATAGAGCTGGAACCAGAGAATGTGGAGATGTCAGTGGAAGAGCTTGAAGTTGTGGTTTGTGTAGTCGATGAGCCTGGAAGTGGAGTTGATGTGCTAATTTCCGAGCCTGAAGCCGTCATTGAGAAACTACCAGTACTTTCGGTAGAAGCGGCAGAAGCCTCTGTAGCAGCAGAAGAGTAAGATAGGCTGGAGCCGGACGGAACAAGCGAGATTGAGCTCGACAATGGTGGTGCTGACCCAGAAGTCAATGAGCTAGAGCTAACTGCAGGCAAAATAGAGGACTCAGGACCAACAGTCGTGAAGCTAACATCTGATTCAGAGCTAGCAGCAGGGGAAAGTGGACTGGAAGATGACTCAATACTAGAAAAGGTTGAAGTAGGGGTAATGTAAGACAAGAATGAAGATCCTGGGATATCAGCACTATAGCTGTAGCTGAAGGATGGTTCGGAGACAGCAGAAGAAGAACCAGAGTAAGCTGAAGATATGATAGAAGATTCCGGACTAACAGAAGTGAAGGACTCAGAGCTGACAACACCCGCGCTAGAGCCAGAGGCAGAGCTGGAAGCTGACGAGCTGGAAACCACTGATGAGACTGAGGACTCAGAGCTAACAACACTAGAGCTGGAAGATAGTTCAGAAGCAGAAGCTGAGCTGGAAGCTGACGAGCTAGGAACCACTGATGAGACTGAGGACTCAGAGCTAACAATACTAGAGCTGGAAGATAGTTCAGAAGCAGAAGCTGAGCTGGTAGCTGACGAGCTAGAAACAACTTGAGATGAGGCAGAGGACTCAGAGCTAACAATAGAGCTAGAGGATGGTTCAGAAGCAGAAGCTGAGCTGGAAGCTGACGAGCTGGAAACCACTGATGAGACTGAGGACTCAGAGCTAACAACACTAGAGCTAGAGGATGGTTCAGAAGCAGAAGCTGAGCTGGTAGCTGACGAGCTGGAAACAACTTGAGATGAGGCAGAGGACTCAGAGCTAACAACAATAGAGCTAGAGGATGGTTCAGAAGCAGAAGCTGAGCTGGAAGCTGAGGAGCTAGGAACCACTGATGAAACTGAGGACTCAGAGCTAACAACACTAGAGCTAGAGGATGGTTCAGAAGCAGAAGCTGAGCTGGTAGCTGACGAGCTAGAAACAACTTGAGATGAGGCAGAGGACTCAGAGCTGACAACACTAGAGCTGGAAGATAGTTCAGAAGCA
>JAKTWX010000378.1:0-23962 GCA_030582275.1 Waltiozyma pijperi | reverse complement strand
ACGTGGCATGTTTGGGTTTTCCCACTCTTGTTCTTGGCTTTCAGAAGGTGAATTAGGTGACAACATCCAAACCGCTTTCGACGAAGGTAAGGACTTATTGGTTACCATCATCACTGCCATGGGTGAAGAAGCCGCCATCTCCTTCAAGGAAGCTCCAAAGAACTAAGCTGCTTGAAATTATCACGTCATTAGTTTTAATTTTATAGTCTTTGTTATTATTCTTATAAATCATGTTTTAAGTACCAGTTGGGCCATGTGAGTTGTAGTAATAATAGTACACGTGTTAGAATAAAAGGGTATACAGAAGGATCAAATAGTTCACATAAAATAGAAAAAAAAAAGGGGGCTGTTGGGCGAGTCTGAGACACAGACTTTGGTGTCAAACCAGTTAGTTGCCAATGACAGCGACGTAAAGAGCAACCAAGATACCAACAAACCCATTGAGGAATGGCAATCTGTCCAAAACCAGTCTCAAGACAATGGAGGAATGGAACCAGTGAGCTTTAAGGTGGTTGCAAATGGAAGCTTGCAGTAAACCACGCTCAGCGGCAAACACCTTGACGTCGTTCTTGACAGCACTAACAGGAACGTTGCCGTTCAAGAAGAAGTAAGCCAAGATGAGCTTAACCAAGTTGAAGGACAATGGGTCGTACTTGCTGTTGGTGAACTTCTTGGTGGCGAAGTTGAAGTAGTAGGCACCAATGCTTGGTAAGGCGTAGGACAACAAGAACCAAGTGGCCAAGGTGAAGACAAACTTGACTTGGAACAAAGCGGCAATATCGACAATTTGAAAGTCTGGTTGAATAAAAGTGCCGTAGTACTTTGAGCAGATGGATTGGTCAAGGAAGGAGGCTTCTTGGAGCTCAACCAATGGCACTTGGTCGTACAAAAGAACAGCCAATTCAGTGGCAGTGGTCAAGTAGTTGACGGTCTCAACAGAGGACAACTGCTCTTTCAATTGAGATGAGCCTGAAGAAACGGTGTTAGCAATACAATCAAACTTACCCTGAACACAATCGTAAGCCTTTTCGTACTTCTCAATGAGGCAGTCTTGGAACTTGGTCAAGCCGAAGTTGCCTGGGACGTACTCAGCATCTTCTTCGTCGTCGTCTTCATCGGCAGCACCTAACAGTTCCCTTTCCTCTTCACCGTCTTCTAAATCGGAACGTTCAACCAATTCAACTTCGATTTCAACCTCTTCTTCGTCGTCGTCAGCAACGTTCTCAGTGGCCTTTTCTTCTTCTTCGTCTTCCTCCTCTTCTTCGGAGTCTTCTAATTCAACAACATCAGCATCTGGAGTGGACTCTTGAGAGGCCTTAGCTGGAGATTTGGACTTGTAATAGTTGATGATCTTAGTGTATCTGTCATCATCTTCCAATTCCGGATGGTCATCGAGGTGCTCCAAGATTCTAGTTTCTAAGACTTGCTTGGTACCAACAGAGCTGTAACAAGTTAGTATATTTGGAACAATATATTGTTGGCAAAAGGTTGAGATCTGTGATGTCAGATTTTGTTATTGTTGATGTTGACATTATCAGCCACAAAAAGATTCAAATACACGTACTTAATACCTAAATCAAAGGCCAATTCAGCGAGTTGTGGTTTGGAAAATCTCTTTAAACTCATAGTAGTGTATCTTTGCAATGAACAGATGTAGATGTGTTTCAATTGATTAAATACAAAGTGGGAATACAAAGCTTCTTGAAGACATGAAGAGTGTGTCTTTAAACTATAGTGTTAGCTTTTTGACGTAATTTGTTTGTTTTGATTCCGCGATGTTTGCGAAGTGCGTGCCCGCAATTTGAATTTTGTGGTTTTTGCGTAGAATTCACGAAAATTTCGTTTTATTTGGCCGAATCGGGAAACTGTAAACATGAATTTTTCGTGTATATGTTTGTATTGAATATTCTCGCGTAAGAGATTTAGCCCTCACAGAGTGTCACGTGGAGGCATTCTTTACTTTTCAGATTCAGATCATGTGCCAAATAATTGCACAGAACCATCATCATCATTGATAAGTTGTTACAATTTTGTCCCACCAGTAGGAATTAAAGGACTATCACCATGTCCAGATCCAATATCCCATCATTACAAGAGCTGCTGGCTCAAAGGAAACGTCAATCAAGTGGGGTGAGAAACGACACAACACCAAAGTTTCTTACAAAGAAGGAAAGATCCAGTACCACGTCAACATCACAAATGCCTGAGAATAATACACCTGTTAAACCCGTGATCACAGCACCAGTGAAGAAGAGAACACTGGAACTCGATGAACCAGAACAGAAGAAGAGAAACATAGCACAAGAGACAATTGATGCCAATTACGCCAAAGTTTTATCCAGAGCTCAAGGAAGTCGAGGAATTAAGAAGTTCAAATTCACATGGACGGAAGAAGACGATACAACTTCCTTAAATGACGATGAAGATTCGTTGCCCGAGTATCAACCGTCGTTTCTCTCAAAGAAGAGTAACTCCAGTGCTGCCGATCCGCTACTGAGGGAGAAATCAGACATTCATTGGTCTCAGAAATCACTTTCACAGATGAACACGAGAGATTGGAGAATATTCAAAGAAGATTACGGATTAAGTATCAAGTTACCACCAGGTCAAGTTAGCAAAATTTACCCTTTGAGAAATTGGGGAGAAATGTCCACTAATGCCAACTTGAAATCCGGAGTGAAACAATTAGGCTTTGAAGAACCAACACCGGTACAAAGAGTATCAATACCTTACGGTTGTGAAAATTTCGATTTGATCTCAGTTGCAGAGACAGGTTCAGGTAAGACTCTAGGTTTTCTTATTCCTTTATTGGAGAAATTACATCAATTACCACGTCTTAATGAATTCTCCAAATCAAATGGTCCATATTCGATAATCTTGGTCCCAACGAGAGAATTGGCCCAACAGATCGAAATGGAATTATTAAGATTATTACAAATCATGAGATTTGGTATCGATATAGTTAGTATTGTTGGTGGGAAAGTCATCTCTGAAGATATCCGAAGATTGAACGGAGATTGCGTCGAAGTGGTGATTGCCACCCCGGGGAGATTGATCGACTGTTTGGAGAGACATTATCTTGTTTTGAATCAAGTTGAATGTTTGATCTTGGATGAATGTGATAAGATGATCGAAATGAGGTTTAAAGAGCAGATTCTCAAGATTAAGCAATTCATCCCACAGAATGTCCAGAGAAACTGTCAGGGGTTAATGTTCACTGCTACGTTGGGTGCTGAGATTGAGAAGGTTCTCAGAGAGTTTGTCCATTCAGAAAGATGTGTCACTTTACAAGTTGGTGATGTGATGAAGACGGAACTTACTGTGAACGACAGAATCGAACAAAGATTCGAATTCTTCCCTGCTTCTTCAGACGAGAAAGAAATCGAAAGAAAGAAACAGAGGAAATTGATATCACTATTACGTTCTCCTTCTTTCAACCCTCCTGTAATCATCTTCATCAATTACAAAGAAACAGGTGAGACTTTGTTGGTTCATTTACAATCGTTGAAGTTTAAAGTCGCCATCTTACACGGTTCCAAATCACAAGCTCAAAGAGAAGCAGCTTTGGAACAGTTGAAATCTCATAAAGTTGATATTCTCATTGCCACAAATGTCGCCTCGAGAGGTATCGATATTCCAGATGTTTCATTAGTGGTTAACTATCAAATGTCACAGAATGTCGAGGATTACGTTCATAGAGTTGGTAGAACTGGTAGAGCAGGGAATTACGGTACCGCTGTCACGTTTTTGGAGATGGAGAAAGATCAACCGGTGTTCAAAGGCTTGAAGAAAGTAGTTGAGAGAAACGGAGGTAAAGTACCAAGAGAGTTCAGAGATTTATAATCGATATACACTTAAGATCTATACTTCTGAACGCTTGCTTTGTAATTGTGATAGTTGGCCATCGAATGCATCCTTCAACCAGTTGAAGATCTTGTCAAAGATGATAGGGTTAGCGTTATGGAATGAGATGCTGTGGTCTGAATCAGGGAAGACCTTCATTTCGTAGTTCTTCACCCCGTTCAAATCGAATTCGTCCATCAAGATCATGGTGTTCTGTAGGTGGACATTATCATCTGCTGAACCGTGCATAACAAGGAATCTATTAACCTTTTTCAAGTTATCGAACTCATAAATTTGCGAGATCTCGTATCCGTCTAGATTATCCTCGGGCTTGTCCATGTATCTTTCAGTGTAGATAGAGTCATACAATCTCCAATCGGTGACTGGGGCAACAGCAATACCATACTTGAAGATATCACCTCCATCATATTGCAAAGTGTTCAAAGTGGTAAACCCACCATAAGACCAACCCCAAATAGCCACTTTCTCCTTATCAATGAACGAATCCTGTGAGTCGACCCATTTCTCTGTGACGGCTTTGATATCACGAGGTTCCCAATATCCGATCTTTCTCTTAGCCCAAGATCTGAAAGCCCAACCTTGACCAGCGGTACCACGAGGTTCAATGTACAACACCACAGCGTCAAGAGTGGAACATACAGTCTCTTCGAACCCCATCTCGAACTTGTTGAACACAACTTGAGATCCTGGCCCACCGTAATGATGAACTAACAACGGGTACTTCTTGCTTGGGTCAAAGTCATATGGCTTGGATTCAATGACGTTTAGCTCAACGTTGTCCTCCACTTTGATCTTATGAAGCTTCTTAGTAGGAGTCTTGTACTTTTGTAAATCCTCAGTAATGGTGTCTTTGTCGGTGGTGAGGTATAATTCCTGTGAGTTGGTTTCTAAGTTGTAAACCATAGAGTATGGGACATCAGGACCTTCGTATGATAAGACCACGTACTTGGCTTGAGCTGAGAATGAACCAGTGTAATACCCTCCTTTCTCGGAATCATCAGCCTCTTTGACCTTTAGCGTAGTCTCTTTGGTATCAAGGTTCACACCGTATAGATGTTGGTCCATCGAGGAGCCTTCGTTGGAGAAGTAATACACTTCGTTGGTCTTCGGATTGTAACCCAAGGCAGACTTATCAACTTCCCAGTTCCCAGAGGTTAAAGAAATAGGACCTTCATCAGTGGATGCGAAGTAAACGAGATGGTTGTATCCATCGACAGCTTGGACATCAACAAACCCATTCGAAACCATACCATCTTTGACCTTAGGAATAATCACCACTTGTGCCTGTTTCTCAATCCAACCTTTATACTCCTCTCCTGAGTTGATCTTGTGGAAGACAGAAGTTTCCTTGGTGTTGATATCGTACCTTCTGAACTCCAAGATGTTAGAAACACGATCAGTCTCCTTGATGACAATAGTACTATCATCGATGAAGAAAGCACCGTAAACAATGAAGTCGTCCCCCAATTGAGAATCTGATCTGTCTAATTCATGAACCTCATCACTGGCAATGGTGTAAACGTGTAAAGATGCTTGTGGATTGGCACTACCAGGCTTAGGATAGTTGATCTTCTTTGACTCTGGATACTTATTATACCCAGATTCTCCCGAGCCAGTCTTTGCATAGTATTGCAACTCGTACTGTTCCACGTTTGAATCATCCAATTTCAAGAAGACCACTTTGGTTTCATCAGGGGCCCACCAAAGTGCCTTATAAGTGGCAAAGACTTCTTCTTCATAAACCCAATCTGGTCTAGCGTAATAGACCCTGTCAGAACCGTCAAAGGTAACCTGCGTGTTCTCCAGACTGGAAAGATCCTTCACATAGAGATTGTTATCCTTGACGAATGAAATGTAGCTGTATTGAGGAGACCAAGAAGCAAAACTTGTCTTAGCCAACTCCTCATTTTCCAAAAGAATCGGATATATGTTACCACTGCTATGTTCAAAGATCCAATGATAAGCGGTGTAACTATGTCTGAACTCAGAAACACGATCAGTGGCCAAGATGGAATGCGTCATCTTCAAATTAGGAACCATTGAGACGATATTGTACTCCTTCCCAGAGTATTCAAAGGACAAGCTTGTCGTGAGCGTGTTGCTGTACGTCAAATCAGCAAAC
This sequence comes from Waltiozyma pijperi, assembly GCA_030582275.1. NCBI lineage: Eukaryota > Fungi > Ascomycota > Saccharomycetes > Phaffomycetales > Wickerhamomycetaceae > Waltiozyma > Waltiozyma pijperi. The sequence continues at coordinate 17,976 of JAKTWX010000378.1, read as the reverse complement.
TTGGCAGCTTTGATCTCTTTCGTAACATCATCATAATGGTAATAAAGACCCTCATCATTCTCATCAGACGAAGGGAACTCAGGATCGATGAATTTCAATCTTTTAGAATTCACAGAGAATAAACCTTGACGTAAATCATTCATCGTGATAGAGAGACGATCCCCTTGAGAAGTATCTGGTGTTGAGGCCACAGGAGGCAGTCTAGCAGGGACATCAACGGTACCGGAAGACACTGGTGCACTTTCAGGAGTCGTTGATTCAGGATCTTTATATTCCGGTTTATCCACATCATCTTGGAATCTCTCAAACAATGAAAGTATAAGAATGGCAATGACAAAAGCACCAAGTGAGATGACAAACTTCTTTCTCTTACCACCAAAGAGCTTGTAAACACGGTCAAATGGTCCTCTTGGGGTACCTGGAGTACCAGGAAATGAATGTTTGAAATTGTTTATCTCTTCAATGTCTAATTCTTGTGGGAAAGTTGCCGTGGTTGAAGTCACATTGTCTTCGTCTTCTATTTCAAAATCATCCTCCATGTCAAGAGTTGAAGAGTTGGCAGGGTTAGGCAGTTGATCATATGTACCCTTATTATCCTTGGCCATGATGGTGATTGTGTTGGCTGCTTGATTGTATTTGATGTGCGATTTGTGGAGATAATAGGCAGTACCAGCAGTAGTTTGTAAGATGTGTGTCTTGGATCAATTCAGTAAATTCAATTCCACACAGCTGGGATATAGATCGATAAACTGTGACTCTCAAGATGGACTCTTGAATAAAATAACGCCAAAGAATTGATGTTCATTGTTTTGTCCACACATTGGTAATTAAGTTGGGCGGCTATGCCGCTAGCTTGATTGTTGCGTCAAATTCAACCGTGATTCTAAGCCCAAAGGGGTAAGTCACAAGCTGAGTAGCTAGTTGTGTTGATCTTCATGAGGTTTTTGTTTGGAATAATTGGTAATTATTAGTGAATATGTGGCATCGGTTTTGATAAGGATCATCAGAAAGGACACTTCATTCTCTATGGAACAATCCAATTTTAAAGGAATGAATTATAAGTGGTAAATTATAAATCTGATACAAGTTTTGTAAATTACTGTTATTTCCGGGGACATCGAATCATATTAACACGTGACTGGAGTACCAGATCCGAGGATGTATCGCGACTTTACAATTTTTTCGCCCAAAGAATAAACAAAAATAAGACTTTGATTGATTGATGGGATAGACTAATGGTCATCAAATACCCATTAAAAACTCCGTGTAACTTTTCAGATCTTAGGACGAATCCTTCACCTCTCAATCCCCCTTACAATCCATTAATAAACCCACCCCCACACCACATACACAATGTCCAACACTTTATTCGACGATATTTTCAAGGTGGAAGATGTTGATGCCGCTAGATACAACCGTGTCTCTCGTATCGAAGCCACTTCTACTACTTCTCCAGACATCAAGATAACATTAGACATAAATAGTGATTTATACCCAGTGAAGAAGGACGAAGTTCTCACCATTACTTTGGCTTCCTCTTTATCATTGGATGACGATATGAAGGTTGATGCCCGTACTGAATCTTGGAGACCTCCAAAGGCTGGTGATAAGTCTCTTGCTGATGATTACGACTATGTCATGTTTGGTACTGTTTACAAGTTTGAAGAAACCTCCTCTGATAAGACCAGTGTCTATGTCTCCTTTGGTGGGTTGTTGTTGTGTCTTGAAGGTAACTACCGTTCCTTATCCAACTTGAAACAAGATAGCATCTACTTGTTGATTCGTAAATAAGGAGGTTGATGAGTACAAAGATTTACTTTGAAAGAAAAGCAAAAAGAAGACATAATGTTGCATAAAGAAGTAAATGAGCCCATATTGAGATGATGTTTGGATTCATTTGCATACCGTCCACTGTATAATAGTTCATGAATTAACGTGAAACAAAGTTAAATATAGAGCATATTTACAACCAATTGGTCTCATCAATATCAGGTGTAGGTTTATCTTATAAGCTTAACTACCAGCACTTATCAACCAACAATCTTTCCAAACCTGCTACTACAGCAGCCAGATCTCCGTGAAGTATACGTCATTTATATCCGCTTACCACCGCGAGCAGCTCCACCACAATCTGAATATTTGGCACATATAAATTGAATTTGCCTTCGAATTTCACATGGAACACCCCCGCCACTCAACCCGTTAAGCACTTAATCGACAGCAAAGGTTACAAATTATTAGACTCACCACTTCAAAAACATGTCAGACAAGCAATCCAACCAATTAGTCCTTGATCACACCGGTGAAGACTCCACAGAATCCAATGTTCGTTATGCGGCTTATGCTCGTCGTTTACGTACCATCTTACAAGCTTCTCATCGTTATGTTGCCTACACCAGTGACATTGGTGAATCGTTCCGTCCAGCTGTGCACGGGAATGTTGTCAGTTTAGCATATGGTATCTCGTGGGCTTACATCATTGGTGATGTTAGTTATGAAGCTTGGAAGGCGAAATTGAATCAAGAGGGGAGATACATTACAGGTTTAAAACCATGGGATACAGTTCCTGAAGTTGATGAAATGAGATTGAAACAGGTACAAAGTATGGATCTACCAGATTGGAAGTTGATCGCTACTGAGAGAGCATTGTTCCAAAGTATCGCCAGTATGGGGTTGCCAGCTTTCACCATTCATAGCACCGTTAAGTATGCTACTATCTATGCCAATAAGCATATCAAGAACCCTACGTTGAGACTATGGGGGCCTATTGGGCTTGGTTTGAGTGTTGTGCCAATCTTGCCAACGTTGTTTGATGAGCCTGTTGAGCACGCGCTTGGGGTTGTGTTCAAGAAGTTGCACGTTGCTTTAAAGGACAACGAGAAGAAGTTAGAATAGATCACACTACAGAGTGTTACCAGTGTACATAGATTCACATATATTTGTTTGTTTTATTTATTCATTTGTTATATTTACAGGATTATTTAGAACACTTTGACCACTTCTTCTCCAAGACCAGGCGTAGTGACACCAACCTCTGCGATTCTTTCGACATCGGCAATCTCCTTAGCAGCCTCCACAGTTAAATTTGTGTAAGTTTCCTCCCCAACAGCAATGTTATCTTCGATTCTGATACCGATGTTTCTGAACCATGCAGGATATTTCAAGTCATCAGGAACATAAAGACCAGGCTCAATGGTGATCACTTGGCCAGCGCGTAGTTTGGCAAAACGGGAATAATTTGGAGTGTCATGGACGTCCAACCCTAAGTTGTGTCCAATGTAATGAGGGTACAGAGTGGTGACGTCTCTTGTCGTGAGGTTACCCATCCCAATGTTGGACAGTTCTCTCTTGAAGAAAGTCACAGACAGATCATGGATATCCTGCAAGGACAAATCTTGGTTCACAGAGCATTTCTTGATACATTGGTGTTGCACATTGAGCACCGCTTGATACAGGTCTCTTTGCGCATCTGAGAATCTGCCTGTGATTGGCCAGGTTCTGGAGATATCAGCACAGTAACCACCAAGAGACCCAGCGGCGTCAACCAAAACCATCTCATCGTCGTACATCGCATCGTCGTTACGCGTGTAATGGATGAAGAGGGCATTTCCACCAGCGGCGACAACTGGGATATAGGCAGATCTATCACAACCACCCTTGATGAAATTGTACTCCAAAGCTGCTCTCAAAGTACGTTCAGTACGGAATCTATGGGCATATGCTTGGTTATAAGCTCTCCCAGAGATCTGACCAGCCCTTCTCATCACTGCGATTTCAGCCTCTGATTTGATGGCTCTCATCTCACAGAGCAAAGGGTTCAGCTCCTTAACGGATTTCCCAGTGGCGTGATGCTCCAAGACTTTCTCTAAAGTTGTTATCTTGGAATTAGCACCAATACTGAAGAAATCTTTGAAAGTCTGAGACGTAGCCTTGCTGCCACCGTTCTTGTTCTTTGGCATATCAACATAGATGTTTCTATTCCTTTGCACCAGTTTAGCCAAGTATGGTCCCAGCTTGTAAGTCTCCTCCATCTCATCAGCGTTGAAGATCTCATAAGCGCCCTCCAATCCTGTTCTATGACCGTCCCACTGCTCGACACTTGGCTCTTTTGGAGGAACGATCATATGGAAGATCACGTTATCCAGATTGTCATCCGGTTTCTCAATGACGATGACAGAGTCCGGCTCGTTCCAGCCAGAAAGATAATACAGATCGTTGTTCTGTTGGAATTGGTAAAACACTGAACCAGAAGCATATTGAACAGAATTACCAATGACTATGGCTATGGAATTGGCTGGAAGTTTCTTAGCGAGCGCCACCCTTCTGTGGAAATACTCCAATGCCGTGATACCTGGTGTCAATTCGCCAGGCTGCATCATGTATGGTCTGGTTTCTGAGATTGGTTGACCAGCATAGAGGGCAGGTTTAGGACGTGTGGAAAATTCATTGACATTGCTGTGAGTTTTGGTGCAAGTTGAAAAAGATCGGTTGACAGTGCGTAGTTTGAGCTGGCGTATGGCTGTTTTGAGGGCCAGAGATACTCTGATGCACTTAGATAGGGACATAATACAGAAGAGAGAACAACTGAATCTGGTTTTAAGAACAGATCATAGCAAAAAAACTGATCAACTAGTTATTCGTCAAACAAATTTGGAGATTTTCATGATCTTTGACATAGAATTGTCGCGCAGAATCCGACATGTACCAGTCACGTGGTAACAGCTGCACCGTTATTCTACGTTTGCCTTCTTATTCATTCATCTAATGTGTATTTCTTAACCCCACCTGTATAATAAATATCTGTAATTAATAATCATAGTCATAATCATCCCTATCTAAGCGCTTAACTGACCAAAATCGCTATCCTCAGCCAACTTAATTTCCCCATCAACGACTTTAACAGGTCTCCAAATCGCAACCAACCCTAAAGTGATCCCAATGTACGTGAAACTAGTCAAATGGATGAGCATACCATACCAGAAGTCGGTTCTGATCATGGACTCCAAGACACGGACCATGGATTCGCTGAAACTGGAAGAAGACCCAGTGTACAATTTGGCATTTTGGTAACTCATAATGAAGACGGCAAACAAAGACACAGTGAACAAGAAGAATGGCAAGAGTTTGAACATCAAGGAGGTCTTTCTGAACTTGCTGATGATCACAGGGTCCTCGCCCTTCTCAATCATATGGACATGCGTGGCGTTGAAGGACTTGTAAACCTTGATAATAACGTACAGCATCATCACGTAATAGAACAAGCCTGTGAGAGCCTTGACTTCATTGCTAGCGATGTTGGTGTTGCGGAAGATGATCCTAACCACACCAGCGGAAGCATACAACATATAGCAGAACCTGATGTTTTTGTAGAGCTTTGTTTCACGTTCATCAAAATCTCCAGGCTTACCAAACTTCAAAATACTCCACTTGAAAATGAAGAGAACTAGGAAATAATCAGTTAACAACTTCAAAACCTCTTGAATCGCGAAGAATGACTGGACTTCAAGACCACCGGAAAATTCAATGGGAGCAAAATCTTTGCTCTGAAGAATCAAATATTGAGAGTTGTGACGTAAAGAGGAGAATAGTAACAACCCAAAGGCATAGAAACTGTTTGTGAGGGACACTTTGTCATTGTTGTACCACTTCTTCAAAGCAACCATCATCAACATACCACTGAGGAAGATCCCGCATTCGATGTAGTAGACGATACCAAGGATCTTCAAATCGTTGTATTCGTCAAGAGTTAGATGGGAATAGACATATGAATGTTGCTCTTCGATGCGTAAGATTGGAGAACCGCCCTGAAGTGGAGAAGCAGCACCTTCAGACGTACCATAGACACAGTAAAGACCCTTCTTCTTGATCTCGTAAGTCACAGCGGATTGAGAAGCTAATTCCTTGTTGATAACATGTTCATTGATGTCGCCTTTAAGAACAAACTTGCCTAAATCTTCCTCCGTACACTGTCCATGACTAACCAACTTGTTAGTACAGACCTCAGGCAATTGATTGGTGGCGTCAAATGGTAGATTGGAGTTAACAGTATCTCTAAGAGCGTAAACTAAAACATGAACATCAGAGTTGGTATTGGAGGTAACCTTAAGTAATGAAGCATTAGGTCCTTCAGAGCCAACTTTCTCAAATGGAAAACATTGATGAGTGACAGCAAAGGCTGTGGTGTATGATGCCCAGCTCAACAAGCACTGTAATAATGTGGATGGTTTCATTATCTGGGGATGAATCGTCGATATCTGGAAGATTTTTGATAACTTTGAAGTGTAAGAGTTCTACGTCGGTGGCGAATCTTATTAATTTATTGGCTGTTTTGTACCACGCAGGTTATAGGCAGTGCGCGCAAAGTATCATGATGGGAACAATGCCGGCACCTTTGGGACAAATACGACGTAAACGTGCAGTTTAGTAGCATGTGCATGCATGTCTTTTTATTTCAAGCTTTTTGTCCTTTCCGCCTTGTCACCCACTATCGAGTCACGGAACTCCGTTAAATCTTGTCCGTCGTCCGTCGTCGGTTGAAAACCATGGCTTAAAAAAAAGAGCATGAAAACCTTATCTTACCAACTCCCACACATTCAACCATTCTCATAGTTGAACTGCCCATCCAAACCAACACTAAACCATGTCGCAATTTCTGAAATACCCAGCTAAGTTGCACGCTAGAAACGTTGCGAAGCACCTTCGTACTAAGATCAGTGATTTATCCAGTCACGCTATCTTCTTATCAGGCTCCACTCAAGAATCTTATAAATACAGTGATACAGCAAAACCATTCAGACAAGAGCGTTATTTCTACTATTTATCCGGTTTCAACTTTCCTTCAGGTCACGTGTACTATGATATCTCTAAGGATGAGTTGACTTTATTCTTGCCGCAAATCGATTACGATGACGTTATGTGGAGTGGGTTTCCTATTTCCATTGAGGAATCTTTAAAGAAATACGATGTTGATAACGTTGTTTATGACGATAAGATTGAATCGTACTTGAACAAACACAAGCACAATCTCACAGTGGACATCGAACATGTGACAAACGCCAGATACTCCGCTTCACTTTCCCGTTCTGAATATTTATTCTACGCTTTGGATGAAGCTCGTTTGATCAAGGACGATTACGAGATCGCCATGATGAGAAAAGCCGCTAAGATCACGGACAACTCTCATTTAGCCGTGATGTCTGCCTTACCAATTGAAAAGAACGAAGGCCACATCCACGCTGAGTTCCTTTACCACTCCTTGAGACAAGGGTCCAAGCATCAATCCTATGATCCGATCTGTTGTTCTGGGCCAAACTGTGGTGTCTTGCATTATGTCAAAAACGACGAAGGGTTGGAAGAGAGACAGTCCATCTTAATTGATGCAGGTGCTGAATGGGAGAACTACACCAGTGACGTGACCAGATGTTTCCCAATCAACGGTGAATGGAGCAAGGAGCATCTCACTGTTTATAACATTGTCCTGAAGATGCAAAAGGAGACCATGGCTATGATCAAGCCGGGTGCTTCTTGGGATGAGATCCATTTATCCGCCCATAAGATCTTGATTGAAGAGTTTATCAAGTTCGGTTTGTTCCATAACGGTACCGCTGAGGAAATCTACCAAAGTGGTGTCAGTACCGTGTTCTTCCCTCATGGGTTGGGTCATTTGTTGGGTATGGACACTCATGATGTTGGTGGGTATCCAAACTACGAAGATGCAGACGTGAAGCTCAGATACCTAAGATTGAGAAGACTGTTGCAAAAGGGCATGGTTGTCACAGATGAGCCTGGTTGTTACTTCAACCCTTACTTGATCGAACTCGGTATGAAGGATCCTACTCAGGCCAAGTTCATCAACAAGGCTGAAGTTGACAAATACTTACCAGTTGGTGGTGTTAGAATTGAAGATGACATCTTAGTTACTGAAAATGGGTTTGAAAACTTGACTGGTATCACATCTGATCCTTTGGAGATTGCTAAGATTGTCAAAGATGGTATCGCCAAAGGTAGAGACCACTTCCACAATTTGGTTTGATTGAGTCAATTCGTGAACGAATCAGTAATAAGTATAATATACAGTTAATTTCTAATCTGAAATCATATCGGATATAAAAGGAATTAAGGACTCTAATGTCCGCGTGTCAAATATTCGTTTTAAAATTCCACCGGCAATAATCTGAATAGTGCAAGTTTACATCCAATATTTCGCAAATCGAATTCATTTTACTCAATACGGTAACATTCTGTGCAATTAATGTGCGCAAAAATGCTCTTATTTCCAAATAAGGAAACTGTCCTGACGACATCTGGGTGTTCTTGTGCGCATATTTTTCGTTTCTCATGAAAAAAATTATTCCGGAAGCCAAATCGGTCATGCCAAAATCCGGCTGCCGTTTCCTCCTTGTAGCTGCCAGTTGCCAGTAGGGGGGCCTCTCCGCCTAGAAACTAGACCGTACGCGGACCGGTTTCAAGCCTAGCGCGAGCCAGAGGTTTTCTTTGTCAGCTCCCAGCGGCGCGCTGGATCCAGCTGCAGCCTGCAAGTGATCATAGTGGAAAATATAAAACTAAAGGTGGATCCTATATCTTTTCCATCTATGAATTAACTGAGGGGCGTTCCCAACCCTTTCTTTAGATCTCTAAATCTCTATATTCATACAACAATGTTCTCTTCTGCCAGATACGTTAGACAATCTCTCACCCCATTATTCAAACAATCCGTTGTCCCAACTAAAAGATTCTACCATCCAAAGGTCATTGATCATTACCAAAATCCACGTAACGTTGGTTCCCTTGATAAGACTTTAGTCAATGTCGGTACAGGTTTAGTCGGTGCTCCAGCTTGTGGTGATGTTATGAGATTACAAATCCAAGTCGATGACTCCACTGGGATAATACAAGACGTCAAGTTCAAGACTTTTGGTTGTGGTTCTGCTATTGCCTCTTCTTCTTATGTCACTGAATTGGTTAGAGGTAAGACTATTGATGAAGCCATCAAGATCAAGAACGCCGAAATCGCTAAAGAATTGTCCTTGCCACCAGTCAAGTTACATTGCTCCATGTTAGCTGAAGATGCTGTTAAGGCTGCCATCAAGGACTACAAGTCTAAGCAAATGGCTGCTTAAAGCACTGGGTTTTTTGTTTGTCTTGCATAATATGTTCTCATTACTTCTGTGATAATGGGAAACTTTAAGGAGTTTCAGTTCAGTTCATTGAGTTGTGTTTTGTTTTGTTTCATTGTTTTATTTTCAACTGGTCATAAATCAGAGATTTATGTCTTGAGAATCGCCCAGCTTGTGGGGGTTGGTTCTTCAAAGGGAAGATGCTGAAGTGTGTCTCCATGTTACGGTTCTACATTTTTTTGATATATTTTTTTTTTATTTTTTCTTTTGATTATTTTGTTGTTTCAAGTGCCTGTTGATATGTGGGATATATATTTAAATGCATTTACTTGATATTCATAATAGTTGGAGTGTTTCACTGTTTGAATCGGTGATACTTCATTGGCCACTTCTATACTTTTTTTTTTCTTTTCTCTGCGCGTGCAATTCTTAAATTTAACCGAGACGGAAGCCGGATGAGCAGAAATGACTAATTGAGGGGCTGACTACCGGTCGCACTAAAATCGGTGTCACGTGTGGTAGTAACAAGTCCGGTATTCGGCTCATAAAGTATCATATATGACATTTCATAGTGATCATGATCCCACATATTTACAGAATTTACTCAGGAAAGCTCCTAAATACAATCAATTCACAGCTCATCAGATAATGTCATACCCCACCATACCCACCAATTTCAACTACGAATACCCCACAAAACAAATAAACAATGAACCACAAGACCTTCAAACATTCCAATCAACGCCAGCATACACCCAAATTCAATCAGCTTTACAACTGATCACACAATTAGTTGAGTTCACGCCTTTACCTTCTGTCTCTGAACAATCAAACATAATAAATGACACGCCATGGCTTAAATCCATCTTGTTGATCTTAGACAATTACTCAACGTTGATAGATCAAACGCCACCATATCAGCCCACAGATGGATCACATACCAGATTTGGCAATCCTTCACGTAGAACATGGCAAGACAAGATACAAGCAGAAACCACATCATTGCTAACTGAAAATATCATACAGTATTACCAGTATCCTAACAGGGAGGGCTTTGTTGAAGAGATAGGTTGGTATCTTTTGAATTCCTTTGGATCAAAGGAAAGATTGGACTACGGTACAGGACATGAATTAAATTTCTTAGCTTTTATTATCGGATTGTGGAGAGTTAGAATCATTCCTAATGCCAGTATCAGTGGGAGTGAAGGAGTCACTGGTGTTCAGTTGTTGATCCTGTTCTCACATTACTATGACGTGGTTATGAAGTTGATCAAGACTTATAACTTGGAACCTGCTGGATCTCACGGTGTTTGGGGGTTAGATGACCATTTCCATTTACTATACATCATTGGCTCCTCACAGTTGACTGACCCTAAGACAAAGATAACTAGCACGGCGAGTGGTCCTTCTCATAGAAGACCTCACATAGTTGAAGATGAAATATCCCCAAGGTTAATTCTAAATCAATCAGAAGTGTCCAGTCTCGCACCCAAATACCTTCTCTTCAAGGGAATTCAGTTCATAAACACAGTCAAGCCTCCTTTCAGGTTCGCAGAACACTCCCCGATCTTATACGATATCTCACAGATGAAGAATTGGTCAAAGATTCAAAAAGGATTAGTTAAGATGTTCCAAGGTGAAGTTGTCGGTAAGTTTCCAGTGGTGCAACATTTTTGGTTTGGAGGCGTGCTTTTACAATGGAAGAGTCCAGAGACTATTAATTCCAAATCTGGTGTCACCTCTTCAAATGTATCTGTCAATTCGCCCCATAATACGGATAACAGATCTGCCACTGTGACACCAACTCCTCATCCTTTCAACGCTGATTCCACCGGTTCGGGGAGAATAGGCATAACAACTGCTAGACCACATCCAGCTATGAATGGTAGCTTCACTGAACATAAAACGTCAAGACTCAATTCCACATTACAGGACCCCGGATTATCAAGAACCAGAATGCCACATTCCCAGACTAATAGACATCCACAACCAACACAAGGACACTCACATCCTCAACCATATCCAACACCGACTCCATTCAAGGTCCCTAAAATGTCTTTATCTCCTGGAGCTAATGTCGGTAAGAGCAACGGCCATGAAACTGTCACAAAAGCTCCGTGGTCTAAATAGCTAGCTAATCGTGTTATAAGATGTTTGTAATGTCTCATTTAAGTTTCCATTAATTGTTTATTCTGTTTCTGGTTCCAATTGTAGATTACTTCAACGTTCGAATCAATAGCCGCTGAGTTCAGAATTCAGCCCCGACTCTGAATCACGTGTTGGGGAAGATCAAAGCGGTGAATCAACGCATTAGGAAAAAGGTAAACACAGCCGAGATCCACAAAGAGGGCCCGCCCAGATGCTAGGCTGCTAGCTCATGCTGTGATCTGAGAAAAAACCTCTTTTCATGAAACTGAAAATCACCGATTTCATCAATTAAAGATATATCATCCACCATAGCACAATATTTTCCTAATTGATAGCTTCTAGTTCACCTTCTGGTTGAGATGATATCTAATTTCTTCAATAACGGCAGCAACAATGTCAACAAACAGCCAGTGGACGACCTAACAAAGAACATGGAATCTCTCCAATTCCAGCAATCACGCAATCCGTATCAACAACAACAACCGCAGCATCAACCATATCCACAAGGAGGAGCCGATGCCAGGTTCACTTTCGATGCCAGCTCTTCTTCCCCATTGAACAAGGAGAACACCCCTTTACAATATAACCAAACACCATCAAGTTCCAGACTCAACCCTCCAGTGTGGTCCAATCCTTCTTCAAGAGCCAGGGTGCGTGAGTTCTTGCCGCAGAAGAAGTTGAGCCCTAAGCATAAGCGTACAGTCAACGTCTGCCAGATGTACTTCCTTGATTATTACTGTGATTACTTTGACTACGTCATCACCAGAAGAGAAAGAACCAAGACTGTGATCAACAATCTCTACAGATCCCAGGACCAGCAGCTGGAGTGGAGATCATACGTTAACAACGAGTCGTCGCTGTTGAGAAAGAGAAGATTGAAACCAAAGAACAAAGATTTCGAAATCATCACTCAGATCGGCCAAGGTGGCTACGGTCAAGTTTACCTTTCCAGAAAGAAAGACACCAAGGAGATCTGCGCCTTGAAGGTCATCTCTAAGTCCATGATCGTCAAGATGAAAGAGACTGAGCACTTGCTCACAGAGCGTGAGATCCTTGCTGCCTCCAGAAGTGAATGGTTGGTTAAGTTGCTATACTCCTTCCAAGACTCAACAAGTGTCTATTTGGGTATGGAGTATGTCGCAGGTGGTGATTTCAGGACCTTGTTGAGTAACTGTCGTACGTTGGCACCAGTACACACTAGATTCTATGTCGCTGAGATGTTTTCCGCTTTGGAAGACTTACACAAGACTGGTTTCATCCACAGAGACTTGAAGCCTGAGAACTTTCTTATTGATAACAGGGGCCACTTGAAACTAACGGATTTCGGTTTGGCTTGTGGGTCCATCGCTGATGACAGAATCCACTCAATGAAGATCAAGCTTGAGAAAATCGGAGACTTCCTTGATAATGGGGGAGTTTCTTCCTCTAACATGAAATCTGTCAATGAAAGAAGACAGATCTACCAAAGCTTGAGAGAAAATGACTTGAACTACTCCAAGTCTGTCGTTGGTTCTCCTGATTACATGGCTATTGAAATCGTGAAGGGTTATGCTTATGACAAGACTGTGGACTACTGGTCCTTGGGTTGTATGTTGTTTGAATGTCTATGTGGGTTTTCCCCATTCAGTGGTGAATCCACTGAAGAAACTTATTCAAATTTGAAGAACTGGAGAACATACTTTGTCAGACCTAAGAACAATGACGGCACCTACGTCTTCAGTGACAGAACTTGGGACCTCTTGTCACGCTTGATCACTGATTCTTCCAAACGTTTGAAGAACTTTGAAGAAGTGAAGAGAACAAGTTATTTCTCTAGTGTTAACTTTGACGATATCAGAACAAGAACTCCGCCATTTGTTCCATCTTTAGACTCAGAAGTTGATGCAGGCTACTTTGATGACTTTGAAGACGAATCTGACATGGCCAAGTACGCTGAAGTGTTCAACAAGCAAGCTCACATTGAAAAATTGGCCAACGAAGGCAACGATAAGCCACCTAACTTTGTTGGTTTTACCTTCAAGCACAAGGGTGAACTTAAGAATATCAGAAGCATGTTTGAGAACAATACCCAAAGAGACCCATTCTCTACCTTGTACTGATATACTGATAGACTCCTTGATTTTGTAAATTAGTTGTTAATTGAGTTTTTTGATTTTTTTGGTTTGAGTTTTAGTGGTTAGTGGTTTCTTCATGTTCCTCTTTAACTTCGTTTTGGTTATGTTTTTTAGGTTTTTTAAGATATGTTTACGCTTGCGAAGATGTAGCACTGGATCTCATGGATTAATCATAGAACAACTAGTACCAGTGATACTGACTAGGTGTGCTCTTACCTTGCCCAATGGCAATACTGAAAGTGATTCACATGCTTTGGATAGTTCACATTACTCATTATAATAGCAGCTGTTTACCTCGCTTAGATGTCTTATTTTGGACTGAGACTGAACTACTCATCATAACAATCAACTGAGCTGGCATCCAATCAACCAAGTGTGTCCCCTTGAAGCATGAATTGTGGCTGATAACTGATAGATTAATATATTCTGAAGTACTACTCCAGTGCTACAGCTAATCGGTAGGGTAACTATCTGACTCAGCAGATCAGCTAAGATTTATTTTTTTCGCGCACATCCAGACATTCGGCAGAACCAAGGAACTCAACGAGCTTTGCAAAAAAACGTTACTCACTTTATTAAATAGCCGCCCAAAAGCTGTTATGTAGTAAGGTGAATCCAACACTCCCACATACTTATCAAAAAGCTCTAATCGTGTATGAAGCTATCCCTTCCATCACTGAGAATAGGCGCATCATTTTTATCTTCTTCATTTGTTAAATTCAGAGCTACCCCTGCAGAATTTAATCACAGAATATCATTAATTAGTGCCCAATTTCATACAAACGGTTTTCAGAGATCTAATCCATTAAAGATGAGTGAACAACCACAAACCCCAGCTGCTGCTGCTTCTGCTCCAGAAACCCCAGCTGCTGCTCCAGTTCCAGCTGTTGAAGGTGCTCCAAAAGTCAAGACCGAAAAGGAATTAGAAAAGGAACGTAAGAAGGCTGAAAAATTAGCCAAGTTTGAAGCTAAGAAAAAGAAGGCTGCTGAATCAGCCGCTAAGACCTCTGGTGCCCCAGCTAAGCCAAAGAAGGAAAAGAAGGTTGCTGAACCTGTTCCTGAATTCATTGACGCTACCGTTAAGGGTGAAAAGAAGATCTTAGTCTCCCTTGATGACCCAGCCTTAAAGGCTTACGACCCAAAGAACGTTGAATCCTCTTGGTACGACTGGTGGGTTGCCCAAGGTTACTTTGAACCTGAATTCACCGAAGCTGGTGAGTTCAAGCCAGAAGGTGTCTTCTGTATCCCAGCTCCTCCACCAAACGTCACTGGTGCTTTACACATTGGTCACGCTTTGACTGTTTCCATCCAAGATACTTTGATCAGATACTACCGTATGAAGGGTAAGACCGTCTTGTACTTACCAGGTTTCGATCACGCTGGTATTGCCACTCAAGCTGTCGTTGAAAAGCAATTGGCTAAGCAAGGTATCTCCAGACACGACTTGGGTAGAGAAGAATTCGTCAAGAGAGTTTGGGACTGGAAGGAAATCTACCACGCTAAGATTAAGAACCAATTCACCAAGTTGGGTGCTTCTTACGATTGGACCAGAGAAAGATTCACCTTGGACGAAGATTTATCCAAGGCTGTCACTGAAGCTTTCGTCAGATTACACAGAGATGGTACGATTTACAGAGCTGCCAGATTAGTTAACTGGTCTGTCAAGATGAACACTGCTTTGTCCAACTTGGAAGTCGACAACAAGGACGTCAAGGGTAAGACCTTGCTTTCTGTTCCAGGCTACGATGAAAAGATCGAGTTCGGTGTTATCACCTCTTTCGCCTACCCAATTGAAGATTCTGATGAAAAGATCGTCGTTGCCACCACCCGTCCAGAAACCTTATTCGGTGATACCGGTATCGCTGTCCACCCAGAAGATCCAAGATACAAGCACTTACACGGTAAGTTTGCCCTCCATCCATTCCTTGACCGTAAGGTGCCAATCATCACTGATTCCGAAGCCGTTGATATGGAATTCGGTACCGGTGCCGTGAAGATCACTCCAGCCCATGACAATAACGATTACTTGACCGGTAAGCGTAACAACTTGGAGTTCATCAACATCTTAACTGATGACGGTAAGTTGAACGAAAACGCCGGTGAATGGGCTGGTATGAAGAGATTCGATGCCAGACAAAAGGTCATTGACGCCTTGAAGGAAAAAGGTTTGTTTGTTGAACAAAAGGACAATGAAATGACCATTCCAATCTGTTCCAGATCCGGTGATGTCATTGAACCAATCTTGAAGCCACAATGGTGGGTCTCCCAAAAGGACATGGCCAAGGAAGCCATTGCTGCTGTCAGAAACGGTGACATCGCCATCACTCCAAAGTCCTCTGAAGCTGAATACTTCCACTGGTTAGAAAACATTCAAGATTGGTGTATTTCCCGTCAATTGTGGTGGGGTCACAGATGCCCAGTCTACTTTGTCCAAATCGAAGGTGAACAAAACGATGAAAACGATGACCACTACTGGGTCTCTGGTCGTACCTTAGAAGAAGCC
This sequence comes from Waltiozyma pijperi, assembly GCA_030582275.1. Taxonomy (NCBI): domain Eukaryota; kingdom Fungi; phylum Ascomycota; class Saccharomycetes; order Phaffomycetales; family Wickerhamomycetaceae; genus Waltiozyma; species Waltiozyma pijperi. The sequence goes on along the minus strand of JAKTWX010000378.1, from coordinate 2,095 downwards.
GAAGTTGAAGCCAAGAAGAGATTCCCAGACGCCAAGTACTCCTTACGTCAAGATGAAGATGTCTTGGACACCTGGTTCTCCTCCGGTTTGTGGCCAATGTCCACTTTAGGCTGGCCAGAAACCACAAAGGACTTGAAGGACTTCTACCCATGGTCTATGTTAGAAACCGGTTGGGATATCTTGTTCTTCTGGGTCTCCAGAATGATCTTGTTGGGTTTGAAGCTGCACGGTGAAGTTCCATTCAAGGAAGTGTTCTGTCACTCTTTAGTCCGTGATGCTCAAGGTAGAAAGATGTCCAAGTCCTTAGGTAACGTTATCGATCCAACCGATGTTATCAAGGGTATTTCCTTAGAGGCTCTCCATGCTACTTTGAACGGTGGTAACTTAGCTGCTGCTGAGATTGAAAAGGCCAAGGCTGGTCAAAAGGAATCCTATCCAAACGGTATTCCACAATGTGGTACCGATGCCTTGAGATTCGCTCTTTGTGCCTACACTACCGGTGGTAGAGACATCAACTTGGACATCTTACGTGTTGAAGGTTACAGAAAGTTCTGTAACAAGATCTACCAAGCCACCAAGTTCGCCTTGTTACGTTTAGGTGATGACTATCAACCACCAGCCAAGGAAGGTTTATCAGGTAACGAAGCCTTAGTTGAAAAGTGGATCTTGCACAAGTACACTGAAACTGCCAAAACTGTCAACGAAGGTTTCGAAAAGAGAGAATTCTTCAACACCACCTCTGCCATCTACGAATACTGGTACCAAGTCTGTGATGTTTACATTGAAAACTCCAAGTCTTTGATCTTGGAAGGTACTGAAGCTGAAGCCAAGTCTGCCAGAGACACCTTATACACTTCTATTGAAGGTGCTTTAAGATTGATCTCTCCATTCATGCCATTCTTATCTGAAGAGTTGTGGCAAAGATTGCCAAAGCGTGCCTCTGAAACCTCCCCATCCATCGTCAAGGCTCGTTTCCCAGAATTCAACTCTGAATTCTCCAACGCCAAGGCCCATGAAGATTACGAAACCGTCTTAGCCATCACTGAGAAGGCTCGTTCTCTATTGGCTCAATACAACATCATCAAGAACGGTAAGGTTTTTGTTGAGATCACCAATGCTGACGAACAATTCCAATCCGTCAACACTCAAAAGGATTCCATCGTTGCTTTGATCAAGGCCATTGACTCTATTGAAGTTGTCAACGCTTCAACCGATATCCCATCAGGTTGTGTCTTGACCGCTGTTACCCCTGAGATCAACGTCCATGTCTTAGTTAAGGGTCAAGTTGACATTGATGCTGAGATCGCCAAGGTTCAAAAGAAACTAGGTGGTCTTTTAAAGAACAAGCAAAACTTGGAAAAGATGGTCAATGCTAAGGATTACGCCATCAAGGCTTCTAAGGAAGCTCAAGAACAAAACCAAGTTAGATTTGATAACTTTGTTGCTGAGATCGAAGGTTTTGAAGCTACTATTAAGAACTTGGAAAGCTTAAAGTTATAAGTTTTGCTTTAGCTAATTTTGAAGCTGGATAATTTATCCGTCTTGTCATGTATATTTGTATATTGTTGTCATAATAGAAGATACTGTATTTTGATATAATTTATAAATTATTAACCACGAGACGTACTAGTAGTAATAGCTGTATCTGCTCTTCTTCTCCTTATCAACACCAACAATGGAGAATCAGGCATAAACTGATCTAAGAGTGGTTTGTTTGTTTCTCCGCTACCACTGATCTTGCTGTTTTCATTGTAACCAGGGGATGTGGCTCTTGACGATTTCTTGGTCTTCCCGATGAACTTGTAATGAGCAATGAACAACTCTGGCTTCAAGAACTTACAAAGATTGTCAAACGTAAGCTTAGGGTATAAGCTGGTCAAAGATTGAATGACAATTGTGAGTGTGAATGGAGCCGTCCCTGCCGTTAGCGACACAGGGTTGTATTGACGATTGAGTGGATGTCTTGTGATCGTGTCTGTGATGTAATTGACCAAATGGTTCACTGTTCTCTTGTGCAGTTCGAGCTTAGGATTGCTTGGTGCGGTGGTTGAGGTTGGCTCTGAAGTTTGTTGTTTAGCCGGAGTTAACAGCGCAT
>JAKTWX010000377.1:0-30044 GCA_030582275.1 Waltiozyma pijperi | reverse complement strand
ACAGATCGGGGTTGATTGGTCAATTTTCTGTTGAAAAGTCCTTCGAAAGTCACAATTTGATTTAGATATTATTGGGACGTGACAATGCTGTTCAAGGTTACGAAGTCTTCTACGCTTAGTCTGATATGTCTTCTGATATGATGTAATTTACATTTTATTAGATATATGCATTAAGGGTTAAGTTTTTTGGTATCAGTTTCTATGGTAGATGATTTTGAGCCTCTGTTTTTGTCTAATCGATTTAGTGTGTAAATTGAATTTTAATAACAACGTTTAAGTTTAAAAAAAAAAAAAAATTCCCCTGAGCCGCGTGGACAAATAAGTTACCAAATTTTGGGACATGCAAGGTTTACTGCAGGCTCGTGCCTAATTCATGAATCATGAGCCGAGGCATGCTGCAGTATCATACTTCTGAGCGAGAAATTAGAAATATTAATTGAAATTTCAGTAAATTAGTTTGAAAGAGTTCGAGATAGTTACACCAAAAGTGTTTGATGAACTTTAAACAAAACATTTAATCGTATAGTATGCTAATACTTTAAACTTCTCAACTGAATTCTCGAAACTTTGGAACTGGTAGAAATCTAACAATAGGGCCCAGGAATCTAGATCATATAAAGTCATGAGATCTATTGTTTGCGAAAACTTTGTATTGCAAACATAATATGCGCCACGTGGGTTATTTATATGCGATCTGACCGTTGCTGGGCCGCTACCCTTTAAAGTTGCGGCTTATAAAGTTTAAACGTTATAAACGTTATGTAATCATGTTATATAGAACTTAGTTATAACGTCGAATAGTCATAGGCTTTCATAGCTGATCTGGCCCGTCGGTATCGTCGTCGGAATGTCCTCCATTTTGGTATACCCGCATCTTATACTTAATTAATATCTACCTCTGATGCCGTTCTGATAATATCTATAAAACTTCTCTCATTTCTTCGACTTTCGCTTCTTCATTTCATTTTCATCTCCTGCTTTTTGAAAACAAAGAAGCTTAATCCCGTATCATATGACCAGTTTTAGTAACATCCAGCTCTTACACCAAGACAGATCCAACCTGCCCGGCTCAAACCAGTTGTCTGTACACACGCCACCAGAAAACCTCAAAGATTCTATCCTCAGAGATGATACTTTCAACTTCTCCTCCTCTACATCTTCCACCAGAGCTTCTTCTGCCGCCCTGTTAACTTCCCCATCTCCAAATGAGGTTCCATGTAGAATGAGTCTCTCCAATTCCAGCACGACAACTATGAGCATGGACCACTCAACAACTCAGCTCACAGATATCCACTTGAAGACCCGTGAAATCACCTTTGTCAAGCCTGTCACTGCTCAAACTTACATTGCCACTCTGTTCACCTTACCTTCAAATTCTCCCGTACGATACAAGGCCAGAGTGATCATTTTGCCGAACCCAGGGGAGACAGTCCAAGTTTATTTGAGAACGATAAAGGCCTTGTTGGCTGAGGGTTACGAATGTTTCTACTATCAGACAGAGATGTGGCGTGAATGCAACTTCAACAACAACCCTATAAACTTCGACCATATCAGCAGAGAGATGAACAGAATCATCAAAATGTGTGTCGACGATTTGGACGAGAGCTCCCACATCTACGACAACTCCAAGATCCATCTCTTGGGCTCTTTCGTTATGGGCTCGATGGCCTTGGATTACTGTGTCAACGACCAGATCGGCTTCTTCAACTATCGTGTCAAGAGTGTGATCTGCGTGAACCCTTTGATTGACGTCTCAAGTAGGTCTATGTTCAGCTCCAAGTTGGAGTTGAAGTTGCTTTGGAAACAGGCGGTGTCTGGCACAAAGAAGATGACCCGCTCTTACAAATACAGCTGCTTGACCAACTACAAACCGTTCCGTTCATTGCTCGAGCATTCCGAGCAGCCAATAGGTGAGATGAATGTCGTTTACTATCAATATTTGCTTAAGAGCATTCGCAGAATCAGATCCGGTGCTTCTTCTGTTCATAGAAGAGCCGCCAGAAACACCTGTATCATTCAAACTGATTCCAATCCTTTCGTCAAGCAAAGAGAAGGCGACATCGAGAAGTCGTCTCAGAGATTCATCGATAGAATAAAGCCATATGTCAACGACCACTGTGCTTCGAAGATTATCAAGTTTAAAGCCACCGCCACCACTGGTACTGCTCATGATGCCGAACAAGTGAACCAAATCAGCCAAATCAAAGACAAACAAGGAAACCCTTACACACCTGGTGTCAATTTATTACTAGAAAACGGTGAGATATTCCGCAACACTATGAGAGATGTGCTACAATGGCTTGATATTAACTGAGAGATCTATGTTTATAATCTAGATTCTAAATATTAAAATACAGACTTTATGCTAGAGCAGTTAGACCTATTGCAGTGAGCCTCCGTTCAACGTAGTCATAGTCAAATCAGTAGAGCTACCCCAGCCCAAAGTGTAGAAAGTATTATTCATATTAGCCATCTTACTGGTTCTATCGGTGGAAAGGAGGGGGCCTTTAAGGATTCTCTTTCTTTGTATTTTCAAAGTCATAGGAATACCTCTATTAGTCTCTAATGCCTTCTCCATATTCTCCCTGAAGTAATTCTCATAAACGAATACCTCCTCAATATGTTTCACAGCGTAGAATGTCAAGATCTCAGCTACCGTATCAAAAGAAATGACTATCACATCTTCTTGATTTGCAGCACCTCCTGAACTGTTATCATGTGGTGTTTCACTGAAATAGATCCTCACAGGAGATGGCTCCAACTTACCATATATGTTCTTATGACACGCTGTGAAGTTAGGCTGAATGCCTATGACGTACCCGGATACACTGTAGATCATCGTGTCGTCCAACAGAGCGATTTCATTAAGCTTTCTGAATGGAATGGTGTTAGACACTGGGAATTTTTGACGTTTGGCAGCAGGAAGATTTGCTTGTTGCTGTTGATCGTATTGAGTGCTAAGGTCCGGTTTAGTGTCTGTGTTGTAATCATTTTCTGCGTATTCTGGGATAGGTGAGGATGCCTGTGTGTAAATGTTCGCCACGTCTTCTCTGTTGTAGGAGTGTTGATAGTGTTGGTAGTGTTGATTCTGGCGCTGCTGTTGTTTCTGATGAGTTTGTGCAGGGACAGTCTGTGAGATTCTATTGTAATCACCAGACGTGTATCTCTGGCAGATGTTCTTTGGGAATCTTCTCTTCAATAAACTGATGTGGTCAAGCAAGTCCTTGCCAGCAAGTTTGAAATATCGTTTGATGACTTCATTTTCTGGGTCCATTTGGTCCTTAGGTATCATCTCCAAGGATTCGATATCACCATCAATCGTCCCTCTGTAGTCCTTGACGCTGATCTTAGCGTTGACAAAGATGAAATTCTCAGAAGTGTTGGTGAAATTACCAGTGATCTTCAAATTCTCACCCGTAAGTCTATGATAAGATTTCAAAAATTCAGAGAACTCAGGCATAGTCTTCCATCTAACTTGTAACAATTGATTCGATGGCACTCTGTGGCCTGTTAAAGATAGTTTTTGTTCTGAGCTGAAGTTATCCTCCACCGCATCGTTGGATGTGAAGTCGGTAAGCAGGGCTCTGACTGGGCTGTTATGATTCTGATATTTGATCACCATAAGCATACATGTACGGAAATGGTAAAACTTCTTGGTACCTTGTGGAGGTAGTTCGAAGTCACAAAGTCGTGACTCTATGAAGACTTGGTCTGACATTGGATGGTGTAGGTGGTGGTTAAGGAGACAGTAGGTGCAAAAGGCTGGGAATAAAAGATATTCATCAATTTGATCCTTAGTTTGTAGACGAATTGTGATCCTTTCCCAAAATCAAGATTCTCAGGCTTACGCCGTGATGTTGATGTTTCAGCCAAAAGGGAAATTTTCGCGCAAGTGGAGCACCTGGACACCAGATATGAATTTACACACAGCTATTTGACAGCCGATTCCTCGGGAATCACGATAAGGCTTAAGCGACATGGCCTCATGTTTTGTAAGTAACCAATCTGTCACCTTCTTCATTCCACATCATATACAAGAACATGAAGTAGAGAACTGAGAAGTGTCAAATCTACACCGACAGACAGTCAACACTGCTCAGATGAATCATTCATACGAAATCACATTAGACTTCAAACACACTCGGTCCAAAACCCCACGCAAGAAACCAACATTTATCCAAAGAAGAACACCCAAACTGAAAAGATCCAAAAGAGGATGTCTGAACTGCCGCAAGAGTAGAAAGAAATGCTCAGAGAGCTGTCCATGTTGTGTCAGATGTGCAAGTAAAGGGATCGAATGTGTTTGGCCTGTGCTGAAAAAGGAAGACCAGATCATACAGACAGAGAATGAGATCTTAGCCATGCAGTTATCCGCCTTGGAGAGCTCCATGAGAAGCCTAATCCCTCTTGACAATCCAAATTCAATGCACCAGGAGAACATCTCTGATATTCCAAAGCTCTTATTGCTCGAACCTAACAATTTCCCTCGGCCATCCCATTACCATCACAGTCAGATCAACGTTCAAAGCGAAGCCATCGCCTCAACGCATCATTTCGACACATTGAAGAGAGAATTGATGAATGCATGTCTTTACGGGTTCCTAGGCTCAGCGTCAACACAATACAGCACCAGTAACAACACGAACAAAAACAAGAATAAGGACAGCGCTGCAACGATAACTGCGATGTTCCACAAGGGCTCCAAACATTCAAGGAACACCATGCTAGAACAAGTATCTTATGCCTGCGGTGCTGCGTTCATGCTAGGGGATAAGAATAACCACACTGCGGGTTCAAGTGCTGATCAGATTATGGCCATGAAGCTGTACGATACTGCCTTCCAGGACCTTTGCTTATTTATTGACCGTGTTGATTCCTTGGACAGAGACGAGCTGATCTGGATCTGCTGTGCTTCTCAGATGCTTTGCCTTTGCGGGAAGACTCTGGATAAAGGCGGGAAGTTCGTGCTGCTGAATTTGAAGAACAGCTATGAGGTGGTTCAAGCTAGAATCCAGCAATGGAGAAAGGGCAAATATGAGAGAGGCGAGGACCAATCTTGTGTCATGGACTTGATCATTATGAATGAAGATGAATCTTCGCAAAAGCAGTCATTGCCACTAGCAACTACAAGTGACCAGAGAGACCAAATGTCGACTAGTTTGAATTACCGTACGTCAGAGAGAATGTCTGTGGAAAGCTTCGTCTATCATTACAGCGTCTCTCTGATAACTTTTGTGAACTTTGACGAATGCGGACTACCAAATCCATTTGATATATTCAAAGACATAAGATCATTTCTAGGGGTCCCACTGTTCAAATATGAAGTTGTGTTAATGGATAGTCTGCTACTTGGAGCAGCTTGGGATGCATTTGAGTTAATCGGCAAGACCTCGTATCTTTTCAGACACATCAACAACCCAGAATCAATAGTCATGGCTGAGAGACTTCTAAACGTGGTCTCGTACTACCCAGCAGCGATAATCCCGCTAGATGTGGACCAGAATAAGTACAAGAGCCTAAAGGAATCGGTGGTCGTCTCTGATACCGCTTTGAAATGTTGTAAGATGCTTCTAATCAAGATCACAAACTTTGATACAATCGACGAGAACAAACAGGAGATCCAGCAAGAAGTCAAACATATCATTGAGAAACTGAGAACTCTATCTTATGGCTGCTTAGTAAAACGTATCTCCACTTGGGTATTGTTCATCACCGGTTTGTTATGCATAGAATCAGATCATCGTGACTTAATCATTACGGAGCTGACTGAAGTTTGCAAAGATACTCATTCAAAACACATTATGAACGTTATTGAGGTATTGAGGGATTCTTGGAGCGGGGAAACTAGTACCCTTACAGGATTCGATGTCCTGTGGGATGAAAAGATCATGGAGTCTTTGGCTTTATAGAGTTATTCTAATTTCTTTGGACAATTTTCAGATGTAGCCAGTAATTTGTCCGCGCATTTGTCCGCAGATTTCAGTTAGCTTGATTTGTCCCAGCCTTGAGTTATCAATTTTTATGGAATGCGCGCGATGATGTAATGATCTCAGTAGTGATTACAATTTACAAGTAGTTTCTAGTGTGGAATTCATACACGATTTCTACAGAATTATCTTGACTGTTCACTGGCAATACTTCTGACGTGTTTGTACATAAAATTAGCAGGGTGCGGTACGCGCCACACCACAATAAAACCGAAAAAATTTAGCGACGCACTCGTTCGTTGACTGGGCAACGTCATACAAATTGTAGTAGCGAGCTACTAGCTACGAATTTGGAAAAAACAAATCAAAATAATAAGCTTAGCTGAACAAAAGTCCTATTTTTAAAAATCACTCATTGAATCTCCTCTTCTAAGCATCTAACTGAGAACCCATCCACTACCAGAGAGATAGAACTTTCACTAGTATGGCGTTTGACAACAACAAGGACATAGAGGCCGATTATAACATGAGGGGATCCGGATATTCCCATCACGCTACAAGGGGTGGAGGAGTACTCAACCTTATAACTCATTACCTCAACAAATACAAGAAGATCATCATGGGTCTCATACTTATTTCATTCATTTCACTATTCACCGATTTCCCCTTGATACCGCACTTCAGACTCACCAGCCCTAATGTGGTCATCATCCTTGCCGCTAACGAAGGAGGTGGTGTTCTCAAATGGAAAGGGGCCCAAGAATGGTCAATCGAGAGATCGTCCATTGCCAACAAGGAGGCATACGCCAAGAAGCATGGCTATGGCTTGGAAGTGAAAGACGCGACAATTAAGAAAAGATACAGCCATGAATGGAGGGAAAGTTGGGAGAAGGTTGATATTTTGAAACAAGCATTCAGACAAAATCCTAACGCAGAGTGGTTTTGGTGGCTCGATTTGCATACTTTCATCATGGAACCTGATGTGTCATTGGAAGATCACGTCTTGAGCCAGTTGGATAAGATCACGAACAGACAACTCACAGACTTCAACCCATTGAAATTGACTGTTGATTCAGAATACGTTGATTTCAACTCTCCAATTGATCTAGTGATTACCCAGGATTGTGGTGGGTTCAACCTTGGGTCTTTCCTTATTAGAAGATCAGAGTGGTCTGAGGCTCTATTGGATATTTGGTGGGAACCCATCTTTTACGAGCAAATGCATATGGTTTGGGAACATAAAGAGCAAGATGCCTTAGAGACATTATACGACCATTTCCCTTGGATCAGAGAGCGTACCGCTTTCTTGCCGTTAAGAAAGATCAACTCTTTCCCTCCTGGTGCTTGTTCTGAACAAGGCAACGACCCAAGATACTTTTACAGTGAGAAAGATAGAGATTTCGTCGTTAATATGGCCGGTTGCGATTGGGGTAGAGATTGTTGGAATGAAATGGAGTACTATAAATCTGTTAGCAAGAAGCTAAATAAGCAATGGTACAAGTTCTGGTGAGAATGAGAGACACAAGGGTTCTATTTCCTAAAATTGGGGAGAGTTTTGGAGTTGTGCATATAGATATCAATACACATATTGTTGATACTTGTGTTTTTTTTGTTATTCATTTTAGCGCTTTGTCAAATGTCATCCAAGCTTGGAACTCATCTCCTGAGATGCAAGATCCTGCGCAGACAAATTTTGTCCGACATTTTAAAAGTTTCAAAAATGGCCACATCCAGATTCCCGACCGCATATTAAAAATGGCGGAAGTTGGAACCGCGAGCTGCCGATAAAAAAAATACTAGTACCGTACAAAGATGATTTAGTATAAGCAGATAATAAACTAATTCGTAAGGTCTTAAGACATTTAAAATTTTGTCTAACAAGTGTGCTTTAAATATTCCATCAATTTATCATCAAGAATCTATCAATTTAGCTGGAAGGTTTCATATTTTTGCTGTACCACTCGCCAAATATCACCGACCAACTTAAGGATCAGATTCAGATTTCACTCCTTGATTTAAATCTCATTTACTCCCCCACACTGAACTCAACAAAGAACAATTCAGACCATGAATTGGCAAGGGTACACATCCAGTAACCACGATTATCCAAACTACCCACCGTCATCGATAGATTACACACATATTCCTGTCTCCAGACGTGAAGAAGATGAGCCTGTTCCTTCTTATGACGAGACCATGAGAGCTTCAAACTCGGTGACAACCTTATCAACACTGATAAGTGAAAGCAGAAGACAGAGTTTTACTTCACACACACGGCACAATTCAGCCCAAGGCTCGTCGACGTCAGTGTCCTATGCCTTGGCGACTTCGTCCTCGATTTCCTTGGACCCTTCAATCTCATCCAGTTTACAAGACGATGACATTCTCCCACCTTCCACGTCAACTGAACCGATGGAATCATCAACCGAAGCTAGTCGAACGCGTAATAAGCAAATGAACCATCTCAAGCTGTTAGGTCTTACATTTCTCAACGCCAAGCAGCATTTAGCATTAGCGGCATGCCGTGATTTCGTCTTGATTCCTCCTTTATACCATGCTTTCCGTTGTTTTAAGAGATGTTTCGAGGAAGTCCACAAAACACGGTTCTTGAACCCTGCCCCTGATGGCTTGATACCTAGAGACTCATTAGCAAGAGAGCTAATCCAGCCTCGCTCCTCGGAGTTCTTCATTGTGGGGATTTGGTGTCTTGTCTCTGCTTATTTATCGTATCAGATCTTGGACGGATTGATGGTCAGATGGATCGTGACGTATCAAACAACAGCTGCTATACTGAGAATGCTCTCTGTGTCGTTGCTCATCGTGTGGGTCGAGCAGATCTTGTTGTCGGTGTTCAGCCCCTGGGATAACTACTCCTTGCACACGTGGATTCTCATCAGTTGTGTCTTGACAGGTGGTTACATATTCCAGAATTTCGTCACTTCTAACTTGGATTTGAAGAACAATGGGAAGAAGGCCAGAACCATTGACTATTACAACATCACTGTTTTTGCTGTTGTTCCTGTTGGGCTGGCCAGTTTCGTTTCTATGATTGGGTTGTTACGTGCGCTTTTGATTCTAAGGTTGGATTTGGATAGCTGTTTTGAAAATGGGCTAGGTGGAGTTAGGTTCTGAGTCGTTATATTTATTATTGTTATTGTTATTAGTGTTATTATTATTTATTTGCATATTGGTCTGTTTCCGTTTCTGTTTAGTTTAATACAAATCATCGTCAATTATCGAATTTATACACATCACAAGTACAAACTGGCACAGAAGACAATGTCTCTCTTGATCATTTCCTGGGCAGCACTCATCTTCGAATGTAGCACGGAGTCACCGATGATCAAAGCGGCAGATTTGACCTCTCTACAAACCTCATCCAATCTGGTGATGACTCTGACAATGGTACCTTCAGCTTCCGGAGACAACTCCATGATTTCCTTGAAGGTCATACCACGAGCCCATTCGAAAACGACGTTCACAAGGGCAAATCTCTTTCTTTCCATGAAATCCGCCTCATCGGAAGTCAAAGCCACCTGGTATTGGTCAAACACTTGAAGAATGTTGCCCATGATTTCGTTGATCTTGGCCTTACCCTTCTCCAATCTTGGCGTGATCTTTGGTTCTTCTTCGTCCGAAGTTTTACCCTCGTACACAAAGGCAGACAACAAAGCGACAATTTCAGCAGGTTCATAATCACCGAGGAAATTGTTAAGAACCAATTCAGTGATGGCCAATTCCCAACCACAGTTGATCTCACAAGCCACACGACCTTTCAAACCAACATTCATCTTGTCATCGATGAATTCCAAGTGCTTGAGCACAGACAATCTTTGCTCGTAATCTGGGATCAATTCCAAGTTCTCATCGGAGACCATCGACTTTAAAAGATCGATTCTCGATTGGATCTGTAATCTTTCATTCAAGTCCATGTAGTAATGTTTGAAGTCTGGAGATTTGTACACGTGTTGGTATTTGGTGGAAAGTTCCTCCAGAATAGAATCTCTTTCGTTGAGGAGTTCCTGACTCTCAATCTTAGCGAATTTTCTGATATCGAGTTCTTGCAACCTTTCTTGGAATCTGAGGAAGGTGAAAATTTGACTTTTCAACACCTCAATTTCGGCCTGGTTGCTTCTAAGGACTTCATTGATAGAAGCCTTGGTCTGGAGCCTGACAACAATTTCAATGTTCTCCAACGGCACCGTGTGAACTTTGATGTCGCCTTCATACGTCATAGGCGTGAAGTTAGACTTGACGAACTTGCTGAGCGAAGTGATGAATGGCAAGCCGGAAGGTTTGTCAAACTCAGCACGACCAATGTTGAAGGACAAGACGGACATCTCTTTGGTGTTACGCTGGATCTTAATAATGAACCCCATTCTGGCAATACCATGAGTGTCATTGAACACCACCAATCTGCCCGGTTTGAAGTTCTTATGCAAGACTGGATTGTCGTAGGATTCATTTATAAGCTTTTTGTTGAGCTGTTTGTATCTATTGACCAACTCAAACACGTGCTGAACGTCATCCACCGTGAAGCGTTCATTGTCCTTGACGGAAACAGGCTCTCTTTGTGACAGAGTGAGTCCAAGGTCTTTGATTTCCTGTTGATGCTGTGGCAACAAAGTCTGTGTGGAGTTTTCACTGAACGAGTGCTTGATCATCTCCTCAACCTTCAAAGCCTCGATTCTCAACAAGTTCAAGATCATGTTGTACGTCAATCTGAACTGAGACACCAACTTGGTAGGGGTACCCAACATGACTTCCTTTAAAGTCGGAGCAACCAAAGCTTCAGTGTACGACATGACAATCACAGTACCTGTCTTATCCAAACCTCTTCTACCAGCTCTACCAGACATCTGGGTGAACTCACCAGGTAACAAGTTTCTGAACCCGGTACCGTCATGCTTTCTCAGCTCTTGGAAGACAACGGTTCTTGTAGGCAAGTTCAAACCCATAGCGAAAGTTTCGGTGGCGAATAGAACCTTGACCAAAGTCTTTGCAAAAAGAATCTCGATAACTTCCTTAACGATTGGCAACAACCCACCGTGATGGATGGCAATACCACGCATTAGCATATCTCTAACAGCTAAGATCTGTGGCAATTCACGATCTTCTTTCTTCAATCTGGCAACAGCATGTTCAAGAGTCACGTGGATCTGATTCTTCTCAAGAGCGTTACAGAAATCAATCGACTGTAAAGTAGAAGCATATTCTTCACAACGCTTCTTAGAGAAGACGAAGACAACCGCAGGAAGCAAGGTGTTGGAGTTCAAGAATTGAACTAACTCGATCCAGGTGTTCTTGTTTGGTGAAGATCTGGTGAAACCAAAACGGGCACCACCTCTAACACCATTACCGCCACCGTTACCGTTACCGTTACCACCACCACGACCACCTCTACTGCCACCGTTACCGCCACCGTTACCGCCACCACGACCTCCACCACGACCACCGCCACGAGCAGAACCACCTCTTGAAGCACCACGGCCTGAATTGTCACCTTTACCTTCGATCTTCTTTGGTTCAAAAGCATCCTTGTACTTGTTAAAGGTAACATCGTCAAACTTTCTTGAAGCGTCAATGACCTTCCAGAGTTTGCCCTTACCCCACAACGAGATCTCCAAGGGGACCGGTCTCTTTGGCGTTGAAATGACGTAGATGTCCTTTTGTTTAGTTCTACCAACCCAGTTGGCGAATTCCATGGTGTTTGGAACAGTGGCAGAAAGCAAGATGAATTTCACATGATCAGGCAACATGATGATGACTTCTTCCCAAACGACACCACGATCAATATCATTGACGTAATGGACCTCATCGAAAATGACAAACTCAACATCACGGATGATGTCTGAGCCACGATAAAGCATGGAACGGAGAATCTCTGTGGTCATGATCAAACAGTTGGCTTCTGGGTTGATCTGGACATCACCGGTGATCAAACCGACATCCAACTCTTTGAAGGTCTCCTTGAAGTCTCTAAACTTCTGGTTGGATAAGGCCTTGATAGGGGAAGTGTAGATAGCCTTGGTCATATTTCTGTTAGCCATAGCAATGGCATACTCAGCAATGACAGTCTTACCAGCAGAAGTGTGTGCAGCGACGAAAACAGAATCACCTTGTTCCAAATGATAAACCGCTTCTTGCTGGAAAGTGTCCAATTCGAAAGGCCATGTTCTTGCCATCTGTGGGATCAATTCATCAAAGTTCTCAATCTTATGGTTCAAATCCACCATATGAGCCCATTGTTTCTTAGATTGGAGAAGCTCATTTTGGGAGTTCTTAGTGGAGATCAGGTTTCTGGAGAAGTTGAGATCCATTGGCAAGAGCTCATCAATGTCCATAAGCTCCTTCAGAGTACTATCGTTGGCTGAGTCTGTGGCTTGTTGTGTTTGCTGGAAGGCGGATAGTGAGACAGAACCGTCTTGGTGTGAGATTTCTTCAATTTTACTTTCATCGTCGTCTTGTTCGTTCTCTTCTTGTTCCAAGTCTTCCAAGTTTTCAGAGGCGAAAGACGTGGTTTTCAAACCTCTGGAAAGACCATTAGGAACATTGAAGAGACCATTCTCATCTCTTGAGAGAAGTTTCACATGGTCCTTAACACCGTTGCCACTTTGAAGGTTCAACCCACCAGGTTTGAAAGGAAGCTGGGACGTGTCACCCTTGAACGAGTTTGTGTTACCGATCGATCTGTTCAATGAGATGGAGTTGGCAGAGTTGGAGCTGATCAATTCTTGTGTGTCCAGCTCTTCCTTGAACGAGACAACCTTACCACTGATCCCTCTTCTCTTAGATCTGAACGATGTTCTCTTTATGGAGCTAGGAAGCATAATAAGGGAGTCGTACAAGTCATCATTGTTGCGTTCTGGGACGTCCTGGATCAGATCTAGCAAGTCCCAAGGTAGCTTGTTGGACGGGTTAAGAAATCTTTCTTTCAACTCTTCATTGGTGTCTTGTTCTGTTGGAATCGGTGGTATCCATTTGGTTTTAACCTCCGTTGGGTTTGTAAATGGCTCGTTGCTATCTTGAGTGTCCAATTGAAGATCTGCTAAGATCTTAGTCACAAGATCCACTTCCATTGATACTGTAGCTCTGGAGAGAATTGTAAACAGTTAGTAATGGTGTTTGATATCTCTTGCTTGTCATTCACGTCTTAAAGATTTTGTTCACATATTTCGCCTTGTTTGTTTTCAGAGCCCCGCCCGCCGTCTTTCGAAATTGTTAGCGCGAAGTTATTGCAAATATTTGGACAAAATTAGTTTGAAACATTACGGACATGCATCAGTATGCAGACAAATTCAACAGAGATTCATAGGCTGGGTTTTAAAATATACACACAACACAGAACAAGAGCGACGTCATCTATTCACCATAGCTCCCATACATCCAAAAAATACAGTTATAGCTACAACTATAGATTTGAAATAGCCAGTTCCAAAACCCCATTTCTCCCGTTGAAAACTCTTTCATGCAAAAATTTAGAAGTGATCTGGTCACCATAAGATAGTCTCAACATCCCAAGAGCCGTGAAAAAGGAATATCTTGCAGATGTCTTCTCACCACAGATCTTAGGATCGTAAACAATAAAGTCACCAAATCTTTTCAGCTTGACGTATTGATTCAGCATCTCTTTGCCTTTGAATAATTTCATAATACGATGCTCTGCGACGTCGATAACAGAGTTAAGGTCTCTGTTATTCTCCGATAGTTTCAAAAGAAATAAAGTGCTTTGAAGATCATAGAAAGTTAGCCCCATTCGGTATATCGTGTTGATATCAGCCGATGATTTCACACCGTCATGGTCTATTTCAATGTACATATCCTTCCTCTGTTGAGTGTAGATCAAAGGTATGAGAAGTTCAGCGTTCAGTTTGTACTCCTCAGTGAGGTATTCTTGCAGCTTGACAAACCGCGTGCCAACAACAGCAGAGACATGAGCTTGGGCTTGAAGTGCTCTGATCTTTAGGGGTCTGTTCTTATGAGGTTGGATCTCTTTATATGTCTTTGATTCAGGATTGTCATAGTCAAATGAAAGTCGTTTGAGTGTTGGATCATGGTTTATCCGTGCTGCCAGCGATTGATAGTATCTCCTCGTTGAACGAGTCGCGAGATCTTTGAAGGATTTGGCAAATATGCAGTTCATTTCTGTGTGATTGGGGTAAGAGAGAGTAGTGAAAACGATAATATTTTGGGATATCTTGAACTGCAGTTGTTTATAGTACCTTTTTGGCTCATTTAATTTTTTGTTCAAAGATGAGCAACGCGTGTATGGGATGCACGTGACTGTCCAGCATCGAGCAGATGACTTTCAAGCTCTTTTTCAGTCAGCGCGGAGTTCGCACCTATCAGAACAGTTTAAAATGGTCACTAATATTACTTATTCTACCCGATATATAAATTCGATTTTGAAATGATATAGAGAATATACGATGATCTCATAGGCAATATAGACTTTCTCTCTCTCTTCGTAGAAGTAAGAATTGTGAAACGAGTTCCGGGGAAACAACACGTGATATAAATCAACAATAGCCCGAAAGTGAGAGTATACTTCCGCTTTCAGACAATTCAGATATTTTTTTACATTTTCGTCATGACGCGCATGTATTCTCATTTTGTTCACTATGACAACGGACATGCGCGAAAAAAACATTTGTCCCAGATCTTGTCAGATCCGATGTGTAATGGTTTGCCAGCTGTTTCTTAAATAGCTTTAAATATTTCTCTATGTTTCATTTAACTTAACATTGAGAGAAAGGAAAAGAAAAATCGGTTAACAGGCCTTTCTAACTCAGAGATCTGACTTTTTCTCTTCCAGCTTGAAAGTTGCAGGTTGCAGCGCTGTAGCTATTTTTGGATCTGGTTCGGGCCGCAGAATCTTGCGGTTTCAAACTTCAATTTTGATGGAAAAGAAGAAAAGGTGCGTACGAATTGTTGTTGTTACGTACAATCAAATCAGATTTAATGTTTTATATAATCTCAACGTTTTACTACTTTTTGGATAATTACCGCAATCTTAATCGACGTAATCACTTTCGTTTTTCACACATACACACTCGTTCCAAAATGCAATCTGTTAAGCTTTCCCTCGTTGCTATTGTCGCTTTGTTATCCCAACAAGTTGTTGCTACTCCACCAGCTTGTTTATTAGCCTGTGCCGCTCAAGTCTCCAAGTCTTCTTCTTGTGGTGGCATCCAAGACATCTCTTGTATCTGTTCCAGTGATGGTGCCGCTTTAAAGTCCTGTTTGGAATCCATCTGTCCTAACAACAACGCCGACGCTGCTTTATCTTCTTTGGAAGGCTCTTGTAAGGACGTTGGTGCCGATTTAGTTTTCTCTTCTTCCGCCAGCTCTGTCTCCTCGTCCACCAGCTCTGCCTCCTCGTCCACCACATCATCTACATCTACCGAAGAAACTACTACTTCTTCCAGCTCCACCAGCTCCACCAGCTCCACTACCGAAGAATCCAGCGCTGAAGTCGAAGAAGCCACCACATCATCTTCTTCTGTCGCTCCAACCACCACTTCCACCTCTTCTTCTGTCGCTCCAACCACCACTTCATCTTCTTCTGAAGCCGCACCATCCAGTTCTTCCGAAGTTGCACCATCCAGTTCTTCTTCTGAAGCCGTTCCATCCAGTTCTTCCTCTTCTAACGTCATTTCTTCTTCCTCTTCTCACATCAGCTCTTCTTCAGCTTTCACATCCTCTGAAATCAAGACTGTTCCAACCTCCTCTGCTTCATCTGCTGCCTCTTCTTCCAGCCATTTTGTCACCTTATCTAGTGCCGATGCTGCTGGTAACATGAACGCTCCAGTTGCCGCTTTAGCTGGTGCCGCTATCTTTGGTTTACTATTGTAAGAGAACGAATAATCAACGTTTCTATTTTCATTTACAGACATAATTAACTCTTTTTAACAAGAGAGGGGGTTCAACAGGTCTTTCATTTCTATCATAAATTCTATCACTTCTTTCGGCTGATTTCCGGAGTGTTGCATCGTGGTTATACTTACAACACAATCAACTCATTGAGATACCCAAAGATATTTGCACGATGTATACATTTTCATAACAAAAAAAAATATATATATACCACAAGTTTTCATCAAAGATCGATACTTGATATTGTCGACATGAATCTCTATATTATTAAAATTAGTAAGCTATTATTTACAATTATATAGGCCAGTGATCTATTCCTTAGCTGGGAACAAAGCCTTGTACTCTCTTTCCAAACCCCTCACAGTTCTCCAAAGTAAGTCTCTTTCTTCCTTGGTGGCCTCACCACAAGCGGCCCATCTGATCTTACCTTCGTGATCCAAGACATAGATAAACCCACCATAAGTGTTATCACAGTGAAGAGTCTCTCTGAGGTCTAAAGAGAGGGTCTTCTTTGGAACAATGAAGTACTTATTGTGTCTTGAAGAATGGTTTAATGAGCGTAAGTTACCCTTTGAGAGTTGGACGAAGGATGCCTTAAATGCATTTTCCGTGACGTTGATGTCGATGATTTGAGATCTTGGATATTTGGCGAGGAAATCTTCGTAACCAGACTTGGAAAGAAATGATTCTTGATCTTCAGCAACTTTGAAGAAACTTTGAGATGACTTCTCACCGATTTGAGATGTGTATATTCTAACGATAGAGATCTTACCTTGCAGAACATCACAAGTTTGCTTGGTCTTGCCGCTTGTTAGATCCTCACCTTGCATGTTTGGAAAGAATAAAGACTTCTCAGCACGCCAGTATGAAGGAGGAGCAAGGAATAATTTACCATTGGTCTTTCTGTATGTGTAGACGTCATACATCCCGGACTTGGAGATCTCACGCTCCAATTCCTTCTGTCTTTCGGTGTTCTTGTCACGGTCCATGAAGTCTCTGAACTTCTGTGTCACTGAACGTTGATCACCGTTGTTGTCTGTAGGCTTTGGAGGTTCTTGGAAACCGATAGGCTTATTTAATGTGGTGACGACATGTGGTTTTGGTTTGGTAGCTGTAAGCTGTTTGTTGAGCTTCCCGAAGAAGAGAGAGGCTTGAGCACTGGAGAATTGTCTGGTGAATCTGAGGGACATCCTGATCGGGTGCAAATAACGTGTATTGATCCTGCTATCTGAGAAAGTAAGTTAGATTTTTATTGAAGATGATCTTCATACTCTTATGTACAGTATATTTTCAACAGAAACTGAAGTTGAACTACGTACGTGCTCGTAACACTTCGGCCCCGGATGATCAGTCAAAATGATTATTCCAACAAGAGCAGACACTTCAACTTACTTGTTAACGCTATGCTATGTGATTGAATGATTGTTTCTAGAATTACAACACTCGAACGATGCTTAGAATACCAGCAACCACAGTCAACAGATCTCTCAGTGGTCTCTCTAGAAGACAACTAAGCACAACAAGGTCTCTTCTAAACAAAGAATCCTCACAGAAGACAGAGCCTAAACCTATGAATCCACATGTAAGTCCCCATCCGTCAATGGTTTCACAACTCTGATACTAACACGCATTCAATATAATTAGGCTGCTTTCTATAGAGATTTCGCTGGTCCGATGGCTAAGATCCTAGCTATTACATTCTCGACATATTATGGTATGAGATACGCTTGGGAGTATCTTGAGTCTCTAGAGACTGAAAATGAAACAAAGTCTGAATAAAATCTATAGTTTTACTGTTTTAATGAAAGGAATTTTCAAACGAGTTTTAAAATTTCATTAATTTATGACCAGCATTTCCATTTTGCTATACGTAATATATAATAAGTACTACTTCTTTGAACAAAGAAATATAATTGAACAGAACCAAAAGGTATTCGTAGAGTCAACAATTCTATTTGTTAGACGTCTTTAATAAATAATAGGTTTCATGAAGAGATCACGAGAGACTTATAACTTTTCAACTTGATCAGCTAGTCTCTTAGCAACAGCATCCAAGAATTCAGTGGTAGTGACGTAGGATTCTCTGTCGGTTCTACCAGTGGCCAAAGCTAAGTCCTTAGTCATGATACCATCTTCTTGGACGGTGTCCAAGGTGGCCTTTTCTAGCAAGTTCGCGAATTCAACAACCTTTTCAGTACCGTCCAATCTACCTCTTTGGGCAATACCTCTGGACCAAGCAAAGATAGAAGCGATGGAGTTGGTAGAAGTTTCCTTACCTTGTTGGTGTTGTCTGTAGTGTCTGGTGACGGTACCGTGAGCAGCTTCGGATTCAAAAGCCTTACCATCCGGAGTAACCAAGACAGAGGTCATTAAACCCAAGGAACCGAAACCTTGAGCAACAATGTCGGATTGGACGTCACCGTCATAGTTCTTCAAAGCCATGATGAAGCCACCCTTGGACTTGACCATTTGGGCAACCATGTCATCGATCAAACGATGTTCGTAGTAGATGTTCAATTCGTCAAACTTGGCCTTGTATTCAGCTTCGTAGATTTCTTGGAAGATGTCCTTGAATCTACCATCGTACTTCTTCAAGATGGTGTTCTTGGTGGAGAGGAACAAGTTCAACTTCTTGCTGATGGCAAGCTTGAAAGAAGAATGGGCGAAACCTCTGATGGATTCTTCAGTGTTGTACATAGCTAAGGCAACACCAGCACCCTTGTATTCATACACTTCCAAGGTTTCAGCCGGCTCACCGTTGGCTGGGGTGTAGACCAATTCCAACTTACCGGCACCTGGGACAACCAAGTCGGTGGCCTTGTATTGATCACCATGGGCGTGTCTCCCAATGATGATTGGCTTTTCCCAGCCTGGAACTAGTCTTGGGATTCTTGGGATGACAATTGGTTCTCTGAAAACAGTACCACCCAAGATGTTTCTGATGGTACCGTTTGGAGATCTCCACATCTTCTTCAAGCCGAACTCTTCGACTCTTTGTTCATCTGGAGTGATGGTGGCACACTTGATACCAACACCGTATTGCTTAATGGCATTAGCAGAGTCAACGGTGATTTGATCGTTGGTGGCGTCTCTGGCTTGGATACCCAAATCGTAGTACTTCAATTCGACATCAAGGTAAGGCAAGATCAACTTGTCCTTGATACGTTGCCAGATGATTCTGGTCATTTCATCACCATCCAATTCGACAATTGGGGTCTTGACTTTGATCTTGTCGAAAAGGGAGACAGAGGAGCTGGAAAATAATCTAGCTTGTAATGGTCTGGCACCTAAATGGGCTCTCATGGCATTTAAACGAAACATCTTGCGTTCTGAAGTTAATGTTCGGGTACTGATGTGAACTTGTTTGTCTGGTAGTATCAAGGTACAAGAGACTCTCGTTGAAAAATTACAATCTGTTTCTTGGGTATCCTTTTATAATATTTTCGTACCGCGATATCCAACAATTCTCTGGACTCTGAAGACTGGGACTCTAGTGACTAATTTGTGTGGGTGGCCGAATTATGCGCGACGGTCTGTTATTTTCTATGGCATACATATGTTCGGACAGCGGTATCGGCGGCGGGCGCCAAAGACTTCGAATTTCCAACGCGTTTTTGTGTCTCTTCTAGCTGGATCAGACACCCTTAAATTTGAGGAAAAGTACTAGTATAGGACAAATATGATACAAACGCACGTCGTCTATTGTGAGCAAACTAACCTTTGAATTCTATTAGATGGAAACCTTGTAATTCAACAAGCTAATTTGTGGCACATCCAGATTCCGCGGAGTGCCACCGGCCTCCGGGCCCCCAGCCTTCCCTACGCTCTTTTTCTTCGGAACTGATCCGTTTTCGCGAC
Organism: Waltiozyma pijperi; assembly: GCA_030582275.1. Taxonomy (NCBI): domain Eukaryota; kingdom Fungi; phylum Ascomycota; class Saccharomycetes; order Phaffomycetales; family Wickerhamomycetaceae; genus Waltiozyma; species Waltiozyma pijperi. The sequence goes on along the minus strand of JAKTWX010000377.1, from coordinate 10,383 downwards.
TTTTTAGATCTCATAAGTAATAAAACCACCCAGCCAATGGACAGCTTTGATTCGTGATCGATCCAGCAGTTTCTCATGATCTGAAATTATAAATTATAACATTATAACTTCGGCCAGGATGATACGCCTCAGCTAATAATCATGATCCTGTCCGGTGTTTATCAAGAATTATAATCATGAAAGTGGCAAAAAGAATCAGAACACGAACCTCAGCGGCTAATTATCACTAATAAACAACACCCCCTACCACATAGAAAGACATGAACTAGATCAATTCTGAGTCCTATCAATACAACCAAGAGACAATCATCACTTTCTAATGGATCTCACACTGCCATTTGTGTGTTGTTCGATATGTCAACAAACTTCTCCAAACACCAATCTTTATTTGACATCGTGTGCTCATATTCTTTGTCAGGAACATGCCTCCAGAAGTAAATAAATCATACCATGAATATTCTGTTCTTTTTTGTTTGAAGTATACCATTCTAACAGACTACCATCATTCAGATGCACAAGATCCCAATAGGCTAGAGTCAACAAAGACGCAGTGTCCCACATGTAATCATGAATACGTTTCCTTGGTGAAGATTGACAAAAGGCTCCCAACTGAGATAAGCCCGTTCTTCATCCCATTTCCTTCACAGATTGAACAAATGTTTGCATCTGCCCAATTCCAATACACTGGGTTAAGTGAGAAAATAGCATATCAATCAGAGCTAATAACAAGACTAACAGATAAGATCAATAAGCAGAAGCAGTTGTTAACTTTGGCGAAGGAGAAAGTGCTACAAGTGGAAGAACTTGAGAATCGTATCAAGAGTTTGGAGAAGGAGAACGAATCACTAAAATCACACCAGAAACCACCAAATAAATTTCACAATAATATCTTATCAGATAAGCAACGCCCACAAACAGTCGATTTGACAGGTGATGATTCCTTTGAAGAAATTCAACCACTGAATGCTGATGATCGCCGTGTATTGACCAATTCATTCCTTAATCAGGTAACAAAGAGCAGCACTCAAAGAGGTCTTCTGAATTACAAATCTTCACTTTCAGGAACCAATAACAATGATCTAAGAATTAAACATCAACCTCTTCGTCATCAGATACACCAGACTGATAATAGATCAATGGAATTTGCTAAGAGTAGACTTGGGGAGTCAACAAATATCCTTCAAAACTCACCTCACATCAACCACCCAGCTACCATATTAAGTAGTGGATCCAGTGCTAGAAACTCCATTTCACAAGGATCACTGAACACATCATTCAGCTCTCATGAACAATTCTTACCACCTGGTGCTCAACTCAAACCTAAGATGTTACCATTGAATCAACTGCCACCTGGATCTACAAACTTAGGAAGGGTCACAAAGAGCAGAGCATCAACTTCCAATTTGGCTCAAAGATTATCTGCTCATATGAAAGTTGGGGGTTCACTTGTTGGTTCATCTAGAAGAGGAGAATCTGCTTCATCAAATATGAGACCTGGATCTGCATTCTCTAGCCATCATATTTTTAAGAAAAGGTGATACAAATTAATGGTATTTATACTTGTTAAACTAGCTAATAATATTACGAATGATTAAGTACTTTATTCATTAAACAGCCATCTACCATCTATATCAAACTGAATTATCACAGTAATGCGTGATCAATCTTCTTGAAGGTTGACTCAATTTGGAGAAGACTCCATTGAGCGTGTCTCTCGTCTTTTGCATAACAATATCATCCTCACTTAGCACATCCTTACCTTCATTCAATACTTTGAGGTTTCTCATGATCTTAGCGTAGGCCTGAACAGTCAACTTTCTCACCTCAACCTCTTTATCAGATAGAAGACATCTAAGAACATTGTCAATACTTTGAATCTGCTCAGTCATCAACAACTCAGTTCTTGAAATAGCTTTGGACAAGGTCAACAACAGGAACACAGTCATTATTGTATGTTCACATTCATGCAACGATTGTGTACATTTTTCAATAGTGCCATCCATCAAGCCATTGATATCAGAATCCAACAAATTTTCCATGATTTCTTCAACTGTGATGTAGATTTCATTCTTGGTGTCCTTCAAGTTTTCAATGATCATAAAGACAACGTCTAATAGCCCCATGGCCTGTTTCAAGGACATCAGATAGGAAAGATCTTTATGTAGTTCAAGCAATTCGTTGAATATCATTAGTCCTTTGAAGCACGTGTCTCTAGCGATGTTGCCACTGGTCATGAAGTAACGAGTTAGCGTATCAAGAACCAACAGAAACCCTTCACTACCCATCCAATCTTTCAATTCAATGGACTTAGAACAGTAGTACAAATAAACCATCATGTTCTCAAGATCCCTAGCGGTGACACAATCGTTCTCAAATCTTTCCAGTAATGCAACGACATCTGAGGAGGAGATGATCAAAGATTTGTCTAATCTACCAATCTTATTGAAAAGTAGATCTACCATCTTCTGGGTTAGAACATCGATATCTTCATCAACATCTTCAACTCTATCAAAAATGGATATCTTCCTAGATGGTTTGGTGATAAAAGGATCCTGACCAACACTGAAGCTTCCAGTCTGTCTATCTGTGGAAAGGCTCATCTCAATTGGCCTCTTCTCTGGTGAAATGTAAATATCACTGATTTGATGAGTGATAGAACTTGTCCCATCATCTGCTGTAACATCTGGTGTCTTGTCAATGAAAGGAGAGTTATCACGGTTATATTCAACGTGAGGAGAGTTGATCAGGCCATCGTTAATATCAGATTCAGTTGGCGATTTCAATTCTTCATCTAGATTGGGTTGGTCCACGTTAGTAGCAGGTGACTTTGTTGATGGACTAGTAGCCTGGAAAATGTCACTGATATAATCAAATCTTTTCTTCTCTTCTTGATCGACTTCCATCTTGTCTTCCACCTTAGGAACCTCGTTGGTTTCTTTGACAGTTTCCTTATTAGGCTGAAAATAAGATGGAACAACCATGGTCATATCGGTTCTGAAGCCTGCCTGGAGGGACAACGTTGGATCTGTAGCCAACTTGGCCAATGGATTGATCATAGTCATTTCATTGAGCCTGTTGTTTTCTTCTGCGCCACTTTGAGCCGTTTTATTAACCTCATCTTTGAAGCTGGAAATGATGGACTTTATGGATCCTTGGATGAAGTTGCTAGATCCACTCAAGATCTTGTCGAAGGATTGACTGTTCGAGCACTGTAGCTGAGCAATAAGCTCATCGTAGTATGGATAGTCCGTGATTGATAATGGGAACACAGTCTTACACATTGCTCCAAAGAGATCATCAGATGGGCGGAAAGATGGATTCTCAGATATTCTGTAGAGACTGCTGATGCAGAAATTCAACAAAACAGCCTTGTGTTTAATGTGGAACATAGTAGAAGGTGCGGTGTCAAAGCGAATGTTGTCCAAAACGGTGATCAGGTTTAGCAAAGCTTCTGCGATTTCAATGAGAGTGTATTTGGAAGTCAATACGTCCAGACCAACTCTACTAGTAGCGAGTATCTTCAATGCCAAATCAAGTGACACTAAACCAAAGAATTTCGGCTCACTAATAAATGGTTTGATCATCGTTGAATCCAATATGATCAAATTCTGGATAGGATCTGAGAGATCAGGGATTTCCAGATTTTGACTCATGAGGAATTTCAAAGCATCCAAACCTTCTATTCTGTCCTTGGTTAATGAACTTTGAAGTAACCTAATCATTTTCTCAATCGCAGTCTCTTCTTCCTTACCAACGGAAGCTAGTCTCCTCTCATCAGGCAAAGAACTCACTCTTGTTCCCACATTCCCAGAGGCAACTTGGGCAGATCCGATTTCAGCTCTCAGATTACCCCTTGATAACTTTTGTGGGAAAGGCTCTGGGTTAGAGTTCATCAGACTTCCAGCACTTGATGCACGTATGCCAGTTGGTCTTTGAGCCATAGCAAAACGAGCGGATCTTCCTTGATCTTTGAACGAAGGTTCTGGGGAGATAGCACGAGCGTATGCACTCTCAAATTGACGTGATTGTGATGACTGGGAGTTTGAAAGACCGGTGTTCATTCTCTTCTCCTTTTGCTTAGCTGCGACGAAATCCCGTATTGATGGCCTCTTATGCACGGTGTTTGATGACAATTTCTGAACGCCAGTAGTTTGGTTCGATGTGCTTGATTGGAGATCTGAAGGTTTTGCCCTGTCAAGAGCCTTTTTGATATTACCGTCTTGCTTCTGATAGATTGACTCTGCGGTGTCTTGGAATGTTCTGAAGAACAGCCAGAACGTAGATCTCATTGATTCTCTTACAGTGGTATTTGGATCAGCAACACCCTTGGAGAGCCATTTCACTATAAGCTCCATATTCAGAGTGTCAATTCTGGTGGAATGCTTCAAGATGAAGATCTGAAGGAAAGTAGAGGAGTATAGCCTTGGCTGGGTGTTCTTATCTTGATATAATTGGAAACACTGGTTTAAAATCCTGCTGTTGAAACTGGTATTATTGATGAGAACACAAAGAGAGCCATAAGCATTGGAGGAAGCTATCTTCTTGGTGGACGATGTCAAGGCTGCTAGTGGTTGGAACAACATTTCGACTAACGGATCCAAGCTTTTGTTCAAATTGACAGCCAATTCTTTAATCAATTGACAACCATTAGACGAGAGAGTAGTTCTCAAAGAGGAAATGGCCTTGAAGATACCATCTTGCAGAAGTCTTGTACACTGCACAAGCTCTTCTCCTAAAGTCTCAGAGTTGCCAATGACCAAAGATCTGAATTTGATGATGTTCTTCTCTCTGTTACCCCAGTTGAACTCTGTTTCTTTCCCTTCAAATGCGAGCAATAGTGCTTCTACATCCCTTCTCAAATCACTTGCGGAATGTGAGACTACTGGCTTTAAGCTGGGGTCTGAATGTGTGGTAGGAATGGAATCAAGGAGTGATTGAACATCACTGTAAGCTCCAGAAGAGCCAGAAACAGAGGGAGAAGCAGAATTAGCGGGTCCTATAATTGATGGAGTCATTGAAGGTCTAGATAGCATTGAAGCAGGCGTGGGAACCTTGCTTGTTCTTGTTCCGAACGATGTGGTGGATCTTTTCAATCTGGAAAGATTATTGAATGTATCAATTGTAGTTCTTGGTGCTGCAGCTGGTGGCTTTGATTCAATAGTGTATGAGTTTGATAATATTGGGTCAAGCTCTTTGATAATAGGAACAGCTATCTTTCTCTCTATCTTCTGTGATTTCATCTCTGCGATCAACTCTTGTAGTTTGGATTTGTTAAGAGTGTAGTATTTGATCAAGAGAACTTCAACATTCTTGACAACCTCAATGAAGTCGTCACGTAGTAAGTTCACCAAGTTTGGTAGGAATGTGACAAACTGGAAGTTCTGACTAAGTTCAATTAAATCTGATATGAACACTATGGCTTCAGATCTGATCCTTGGATTGGAATGAATCAGAGCACTATCCCTGATATGGGACTCAACCACAGATGGTGTAGCCAACCAATATATCTCCAAAGACTTCTTGGCCTGTAATCTGATATTATGTTTCTCATCCAACAACTTATTGACAAGAATCGGTAACACTGTCTTTGAACAACCCCGTAGAGCATTTGGATCTTGCATACCAACTCTTTTGACAAGATGACAGACAGTACCGAAAGCAGCCAAGGTTAATTGTGAGTCTGTAGCTTTGAGTGCATATTTCAAGGATTCAAAGTATCTGTTAACTTCTGTCAAGTCAACAAAGAACTTCTTGATGTATTGCTTCAAGTCAAGGATCACTTTAAGCTTTTGATCAATGGTATAGTCTTGGCTAGTGATGATGGCGTAAAGATCATCTGCCGTGTACTCAAACATGGCGTGGATCTGATTATCTGATATCTGGAATGCACTGGGAAAAGGCGGCTGGATGGTTGTGAATCGTGTTTACGAGTGTTAGAATAACTTCTTCTAATTCTCAACTTGTTCTTAATTTGTATAACTGTTTACACAATGTTTTAGATTTTAACGCCCAGATCCGCGCGCGTCAGTTGTATTTACTTTTTTCACGCAATATTTAATGTTGCCATGGTAACACGCTACGTCTTGAAGGCGAGTTGGGTGTCCCATATATCGAGCCAGTTATCGGCTATCAAGTACAGAAGAACCAAAGATTGATATTAAATACACACTATACAACGAAACAAATTCTTAAATTTGTAAGCTTTGTCATACTACTAGCACAATCACGGATCTTCATTGGCCAGCCCTTTAAAACAAAGCTCTATAGACCTAGTTGTATTGAACCCAGGTATATGGGCGAAACAAACGAGTCCTTATTCATGTTGTATTCATCTACCTGCTCAGATTTACAATGGAGTGAACTGTATACTGAACTTAATTATGAAACCTTTCAAAAACAACCAAAGGTTTACAAACCTTGATCTGTTTCGTAGCCTTTCAAAGCTCTGACAGTCACAACAATATATCTATTTGGTATCAACAGTATGGGGTAAACAATACCTGTCAATCACACAAAATACATCAATATAATGAATGCCGGAGCATAGGCACACGTTATCGATAGCTTTTGTATCGGGAATGTAGATTCAGTCTTGAACAACATATGCGTGATGATCAAATTAAATTTATCCACAATTTGTCTCTTCGCGACTGTCAAATTTTCGAAAGCTTAGGACATGCATACCACTGCACTCGAAAATCGGGAATTTAGGACAAAATTTGTACTTAATTAAATATTTATAGCATCTCAATTAGGAACTTCATAACTATCAAAAGGGGTAAGTAATATCAATTTCCCACCACAGAAAACGGCAGTAACACCTTCTGAGTTTATAGAACCACATGAAGAGGTCACCACATTTTGACCAAGTTTCAATTTAAATGGACACGACTCAACGTTATCGTTACCGTTCTCAGCGATTGAATAAAACATACAGCGGTCAGGATTCAATCCACCAGCAAAGTAATGTAAAGAGGAAGAACAAGAGCCGCTGATGTACTTGCTATTGTGCAACCATCCTTTCAAATGAGACTGTGAGGAAGGGAACGTGAATCCAGCGCCACTTTGAAGGGAATCCAATTGATATGACTTGATGATCCCTGTGTCTTCAATGATTTGCAATTTGTTGGACTTAACCAAGATATCTTTGATAAAAGGCTTCAGCGTTGGCGCATATGTCTTTGGGTATATCTTAGTGATGAATCTTTCCGTCTTCCAGTTGTATATCTGCACTATTGTACCGTCTTCAACGATGAATAACTTATCAGAATCAAAATCAACCAAGAACCTCACCAAATTAGGCGTACCAGACACATGCATATTTAGCAAAGGGTCAACATTGAGATCCAATGTCCTAGAGTCATAAATACAGATTCTTCCGTCATCGCCAGCAAGCACAATATATCCATCATTGGAGAGATCCATGGCGATTATATCATCACGAAACATCCTTGTGTTCAACTTAAAAGACTCACCAGAGTGATGATCAATGACATGAACAGTGTCATCGTTTAGAACAGCCACTAACAAACGACTGGAGAATTTCACAATGTTGACAGGGGAAGCGTATGGAATCTCATGAATCTGGAAGACCCATCGTTGTTGGAGTTTATTAGCGTATGATTTGGAAATTGTTGTGGTTTCAGGGAGTGGAACTAACACGGATATCCCTGATGAATGAGCCAATGCTAAAGAATTGGCATTCCAGGCTAAATCTCTCACAGGATGCTGCAATGTGTACCTTTGTCAAGATATCTAGTTAGTGCTTGCTCCTAGCACGTTCGAAGAACGGGGGATCATAAACTTACGAAAGAGAGTATGCCTTATCATCAATATGTGTTAGGTCATCATAAACTTCTGGTTCAAGAAAGACGGGTTCCTGGTCTGAGTTAACAAATGTAATTGTGATTGGTTTCTGCACTTAATCTTTCTATTGTGATCTAATTTTATTTAAAACACGGGTAATACCAATTGGCAGCGACGCTTGGATCTAAATTGTATGTGACCACTGTTGATCTTTAGATCTCACGTTTGACGTAAAATATGAGCGGGCCGGCCACACGTCACACATGGACTTGTAAGTACCACACCCAACCGTCGGGCTCTCGACCCTGTCAACAGATCATGTGATTTGACACCACAACATAAATTGTCCATAGTTGTAGAAACTTAATTATTATCATTATTATAATTAATATATGCAAAGAGTACACAGGTAAAGCTGCATGAAGATATCTATATCTATAAATAATATTAATCTAATATGAATCCAAGAATGCGACTTACTCGAATTAGCGAGCATCAATGACAACATCAGCACTGAGTTCATTTGATTCAATTTCCTCTGTTTTGTTAATAACAGACTGTTTATCTAGATAATCGCCAGACACCTCTAAAATGGCATGGTCCGAGACTTCTTCTTCAATGAAATGTTCAGCGATTGGCTCATTTTCAACATACTTCCAAGCAGCGTAAGAAATTGAAGGCAAAGAAGCAAAGAACATACAACAGGAAATAACACCGTTTAAGTATAAGTCTTTATGGGTCTTAATAACCGAGAAAGAAATGGTTTGACCACAAGATTCAACAGCTCTAACGTACCCAGCAATTAACGAAATTTCAGTTGGGGAGAAATGGAAACATCCTAAAGCCCAGTGCATCTAATTGAACATCCACTCAGATGCAATGTTTGCCAGTAACAGCGGAATATAGGTTCTCTTGAAATACTTATCACCGAAATCAATTCTTTTGCTTTTCTTAACGTGTTTCTCAAGCCATTTAACGTTGTATAGAGACCAAATGTAAAAAGTAGCCTTAATTGCTGCACCCCCGATCCAAATGAATCTAGTCTTGTTCTTTCTTGAGACCCATTTACAATCATACAGGGCGATCATAGCAATGTTAGTGACCAATGAAACAACAGAAGCGACAAATGAATTCATACCACGAACTCTAGTTGTAAACTTTTGACCCACGAAATTGTTTTCAAATGGTTTCCACCAGAATAGAGAGAAGAACAAAGGCAAGAAACAGAGAATTTCCTTTCTGGAAATAATAGCTCGGTACTGCATGATACGTTGCTTAACAGTGAGATCTTCAACGATATTAGTCTTCAACACTTTACCATCTGGCTTGATGATCTTTTCAGGAGGAGAAACCAATGCGCCAAAGATTGGACCAGTACATTGGATTGCGATCAAAACCCTGTAAGTATTCAAAGTAACAGAGGAGGTAGTCTTACCATGAATATTCAAAGAGAAGGCAATGGCACCAGCGATTAAAGAACCACAAGTAGTCAAAGATCTCCAAACACCCAAGAACAAACCTCTAGATCTATCATTTGGATACAAAATAGCAACCGTAGATTCTGAAGACCAGTAAAAAGAGGAAGTAATACCAGAAAGAACCGCACCAAAATAAATATACCATTGATTACCAGTTCTTGAATTCTCATATAAAGCCGTTGAGATGAAGATCCCAGAAATAGACCCTAGAAAGGCAGAAATATGAATACCATACCTGTTGGCTAAGATCGAAGCAATTGGAGCACCAGGGATCATCACAGCGAATAAAATGGCTTGTTGAGCGTTAGACGTGGAGACATTTCGTAAACCACCACCACCTAACTCAGAGATGGATTCTTTGATACCTAATTGAGTAAAGGCGATCATACCTAGCATAACAGCTTGAAATAACACGGAGCGGTACACAAGGATTATTCTCTCTTTGAACGTCATTGTGTGTGCAAGTAAGTACTTTTAAGATAAATGAAAGATGAAACTTGATGGATTTGGGCACTGTTTTGCCCTGAGCATCGAGGGGAGGCCGGATATTATATTATATGTATGCAGATACATACATACTATGTATGATACTAAACTGCTGATTCCTGAATGATATTATCTGAAAACTAAAAAAAAATATTACGATTTTAATTTTCAAATTAGAGACCTTCGGGCATTCTGGATTTTCTTTAACTGCACATACAAAACGACCTGTTTTTACAGAAAAATTTAACATGCACCTAAATGCACCTAAATGCACCTTTTCAAAACCGGGCCGGTTTAGTTGGCTCTCTAACAGAGGGGCGAAAAAAACTTTTTTTTCGGGGTCAAACAGAAATACACCAAAAGCCAAACGCCATAAAATAACAATCTAAAGAAGAGTTTCTATCAAACTACTAAAGAAAATGCAATTACATCCAAATTAATCAATCTTGCTGGATCTCTGACTTATGGTCCTCCATGGATTACTTTGTGATGGAAATTCAAAGTTTAATATTACTGGTTTGAAGTTTACTAGTGTTAGCTTAATATTACTGGTTACAAATCACGTGTCAAGGTCGGAAGTAAGCAAAAATCGCGGAACCGTAGAAATATGCAA
>JAKTWX010000376.1:0-23060 GCA_030582275.1 Waltiozyma pijperi | reverse complement strand
TTGACACTACGCGTGAGAAGGTTGAGAACTACATGGAATGGAACATCAGAGCTGATGATATCAAGCTTCACATGTTAGATGAGTCTAGGCACCCATTCGTGGATGTTATTCTTTTCAACTCGCACTTCAAGAGAATGGAGAGATCCGACCGTTCAGACAGAAACACCATCACCATTGACAACATTGAGATCTTGAACTTGGACCAGAACTCCAACTTGCCGGTTTTGTTCTCAGCTTTGGCCATTGAAAAGAAAGCAACAGAGAAGAAGAAAAAGATCGTCAGAGAGGCTGATAAGCAACCATTGGTTCACGTGTCTTGGCACATGGAAAACCCAGTCGCTGGTATTCGCTTGATGAAGAAGTTCGATGTTGAATTGCTTCCTCTCCAAATCAGTATCGAGGAATCCACAGGAGCTAAGCTAATGGAATTTGCCTTCCCAAACGCCAGTCCATTGATTGCCAATTGTGACTCCGATGAGTTGATTGACGACGACCTTGACCATCTTGAAAGTGAAGACACTGATTTCTCCGAGGACGACGAAGAAGTTGAATCTCGAAATCACAGAAGATTTCCAGAATCCAACGTTGCTCGTACCACAGGCCTTACCCCAATTGAAGAACAAGCCATTGAGGTCTCCGATGATGAAACTGCCAACGGTCATTTCCACAAGTTCAAGTTTGGTAAGCCAAACGGCCACCTCAAGAGTAATGGTTCCTCAAAGGCTTCAAGTCTCCTCGATGGTAGATTGTCCCATGACTATGCTCCAGCTCATAAGCGTTCATTCTCATTGAAATCGCTCTCAAGATCGGGAAGCTTCCAAGGTAAGAATGCCAAAGAGAGCCAACACAACAGTGCTTATAATAGATCGGTTAACGAAAACGAAGAGAAGATACAATGGGCAAAGATCACAGCTCTGGACGAAAACGCAGAAGATGAAGGTGTCGATTTAATGTTGGAAAGAGCATCCACTTACATCAGCATAGTCTCGTTTGCCCTCAAGAGTTCCGACATTTCCATCACTTTCAGAGGTACAGGCGCCAAGAGATTGATCAACGTTAGTGACTTTGTGATTCATTTGCCTGAGATCACTCTTTTCAACAAGACTTGTACTTTGTTGGATATTGTTAACGAGTTGAAGAAGAACGTGATCAAGGCTTTGCTTGCTCATAGTGGTAGTTTGATCAGTAACAAGTTATCCAAGCGTGACACTGAGAAACACTTGGCCAATATCAGCGGATACTCGAGCGCTAGGATCCATACTTTCAGAGGTGACAAGTTCGGGAAGACTATCAGTAAATTCAATGCCAATTACATTGAAGAGTATAAGAAGAAGGGGAAGTTTGAAGAGTTGGATTGAATCCGGATGAGTTGTTATTTGTGCATTAGTGAACATTATTATTGTAAAATTAAGGTTAGGAAAAATAAAAAATTAGGTTGTGAATGATTAATAAAAGAGTATTTGGATTTTTAAGTACAATTTATTCATCGAGGCCGTTTAATAATTCACTCGTAATTGCTACGGGGTCGGGACTACCGATGCGCATATATAACAACGTTGTGATCATGACTACAAATCGATGCATGTAGCTCACTGTATCTCGTCACGTGATGATGTTGATTTACGAGCGGCTGATCGCTCTGGCAGCTGGCGGTAACGGCTAAGCTAGTCGAACAATCCGGATTCCATTCAACGATCATATTCTGCGTCAGCATTGAACATGTTGAACTTCTAACTGTATTATTCCAAATGTGAGGAGTGGTTGCTGGTGCGGTCACTTCAAACACGTCTTCAGCTGAGAAGAATTCTTTATTGACCAGATTCAGTAATGGCGAGGTCTCTGTGTTGTTAAATTGTGGTATATTGGCAGAAGGCACAGATTTGCTGCGTACGGATTCTATTTTCCGCACCAAGTCCTTATTGGCACAAATGATAGGAAGAGGATTGAGAAAGCATATTGATAAAGATTACTGTGCAGTTGCTGATTTTAGAGGTAAGGACAGGGGAAGTTGATTCGATCAAAGGTTCGGAATTGAACAAGAAACCAGGGCATAATACCAAGAGCAGGAAGCTGTCTTCTAAATTTACCCTAGATCAAGATAAAATTGCCTCTGTTTATAACGATTTCTCGAATCAAGTTCAAAGGCTACCTGATTTGAAGTATATTTCCGATGGAAGCCATGAATCGAAGACATTATTCGAGTATCCCACCCCCATCCAAGACTTTACCCAGTAAGTACCTGATTTGCGATGGAATGCTTCCCGTGTCACCTGTTCATTGGTTACAGGGGCAAGAGGAAACAAATGGAAGTTGAAGATTCATTGGCCCAAAAGTATCGTAAGAGAGACATTTGCAGATGTTGATAGTTCCAAATTCCATTCTGTTGATGATTTGAATCGCATGCAGTCCTAAATGTGCAATAATCTGATTCCAAGATCAGAAGATCTAAGATCGAAATAATATCCCCAATACAAGAATCCTTTTCTGCTTCCATATCTGAAAATAGGCGTTACATCTCCAAAAACAAGAATATCGATCTTAAGAAGCTAATAGAATCACAAAAGTCCCCAATTATGATAATGTTGACGAAATGCTACGACTCAAGATCTGAATCTGACTCTAAGAAATTCGAGATCTTAAATGAGTATACCAATCGTGATAGTAAAGAAAACAAAGGAGGTCTTACAATGGGCCAAGCTTCTGACTTCATAACTTTGAGTTCACTATATGGCTATACTGTTCTCACGGGGAAGATGGATCAGTTTATTGGGAAAATCACTAAAGTTGATGGCTAACTGTGGGCTCCATTATTTGTCTATTCATGTTCTTGAAAGTCTTATGATATAATCTGTTCCTGAAATTGTTGTAGAAGTAAAACCCTGTTTGAATGGTAAATTTAAAGAATGTTCATTCACTAAGCTCCCAACCTGAAATATACCTGATATCTCGATAAACCGATGGGACACACCATACAAGACTTCCATAGCAAAATCCGCAGTTCACTCAACACGGCGACGTTTAGGATCTTCAACACCCGCTTGAACCTTCAATTTTCTCTTAGCAGAAGAAACACCATCACCAATTGCCAAATCAACAGGGTTGAAGCCAGGGATACCGGACTCTGGAGTTCTTGAGAACCCAATTTTATAACTTAAAGCCTTTGGATCGAACGACCTAAACTCAATTGGTGGATCCTCTCTATCTGGGGCAAATACCGTGTATGATAGTTTGTATTCTTTGTCTCCTTGAATGTTATGTTTACCAGTCAACTCTGAAATATGTGCCTTGTATGATTTACGGAGCTTGACACCTTTGGAGCCGTCATCGTTTAGTCTTGCTACTGAGTTTGCTAGCCTTTCAAGACCATATAGAGCTAGCAAGTCCTGCGTTGGGTGTGGTCTTGACTTGACATATTCTTTACTGGGGTCAATGTAATAATATGATGTGGGCGTGTCTTTATTTGAGGGCGTCGTTATCAACTGTGTTGCTTTTTGCTCTTGTTGACCCATCTTTGAATGCGTGATTTATGGAATTGATAATCTGAAGAATGAGATTGGGCGTAGCTGGAATCTATTGGGTGTTCTTGATGTTCTCTATTGTTGATAGCTAATATTTACTAGCTTATCTATATGGGCCTGTTGATCTAATTTCTCATCCTCATGTATCCTGTACAGCAACTGCAGCAAATTAAATTACTGTCGATTTAGGGCTTCTTTTGCTCATGAAGTCACGTGTGTGACCTTTCAGGGCTATGGGTGCATTGTCATGTTCGGATGTTTCTGTGCGTTCCATGAAAAGTTTGATGAAAAACACACAAGCTACTAACAAAATGTTCGGAAATCCAGAACATCTTCGCGCAAACTGGCCGCTGTGACTGTGAATTTCTTATTTTGATACTATGCGCGGGCTCAGTTTTGGCAGAGGTGAGAAAAAGTTAATATTGAAATTTTCACAGGATCCACCAGCTAGCACAGACGCAACATACAGAGCATTAAATGGTCTTATCTTAAGATCAGTAACTAAGACAAAGTACGTTCATAAGAGAAGAATGGAATGAGAGATATGATTGAGCCAACTGTTATAATGAACCACTATATTCACCGATCAAAAACACTAGCCAACCAGCAGATTTAGCCATCATTTTGAACCGCCACAAGTTATGCATCAGAAACAATCTTCAAATTCAAACCTGTAGTTCACCAATATTCCATCCACAATATTATCACCAACTGAGCAACGAATCAAAGAATCAAACAGCACCTCCTCATGAACTATGGAATGATAAAAGGATAAACCTATGCCAAAGAACAATATCACGGCCATCACTTCATGTTTTGTTTGTTCACTATCTCGGCATCTGCCCGTGCGTCTTAACATATTGGCCGGACCGGAAAATTTTATGAAGCATAAAAAACAGATTATGGCTCAAACATACGACTCAACCATAATGTTCACCAACTTGTAAACCTCTAGAGTTAAATACTAACATTATTATTTCAGATGGCTGCTTCCTTACCACACCCAAAGATTGTTAAAAAATTCGCCAAGAAGTTCAAACGTCACCACTCTGACCGTTACGCCAGAGTTTCTGAAGCCTGGAGAAAGCAAAAGGGTATTGATTCTTGTGTCAGAAGAAGATTCAGAGGTACCATCCCTCAACCAACCATTGGTTACCGTTCCAACAAGAAGACTAGACACTTAATGCCATCTGGTCACAAGGCCTTCTTAGTTGCCAACGTCAAGGACTTAGACTTATTATTATTACACACTAAGTCTTACGCCGCTGAAATCTCCCACTCCGTCTCCTCTAAGAACAGAGTTGAAATCTTAGCCCGTGCTAAGGCTTTAGGTTTAAAGGTTACCAACCCAAAGGGTAGATTAGCCTTAGAAGCTTAAATTTGTTATTAAGATTGTTTAAATTTCTAATAATATTTCCATTGTAAAAAAGTACGAAATTGTTGTTCTTTGTGTCTTTTTTTATTTTGTATACAAGTTAATGCTAATGTCTGGGTTTCGTTTATTTATCAAGTCGTCTTTGTGTCTTTTCATTCTCTAAATTCTTAATCTGTGAGTTGAAACTTGACACTTGTATGTGGTATATGGTGTGTATTTGTCCGTCTTGAAATTTGAGTCTAAAGAAGCCAAAAGCAGCGTTGATAGACTATGCGTTTATGGACTTATACGATGGACGTCTTCATTAAAAGTTAACTAGTATACAAATATAGCTGTAGATGTGAAAGTACAAGTAATAGTGAGAACATAAAAAAAGTTGAATCCAATCAATTTAGGATATGACAAATTAAAACATATGGTTATCAGAGAGACGATTAATGTGCAACACCAGGTATCTAAAAGTGTGAATAAGCGTCAATAATTCGTGAATCTAGAATAACAACCAAGAGATTATCAAGACAATTAAAGCAATCAAGATCAAGTTGGTCATAGAGCTGGAAGATTGTGTTGGGGCGGCGGTCTTAGTGGTTGGTGCACTGGCAGTAGAGTCCAATTTCTCGTTCAAAGCGTCAATCTTGCTCTTATCTTCAGCAGAAACTTCATCAAGCTTTTCGGATAGTGTCTTTGCTTGTTCATCACCAGTGGTAGATCTGTTGTTAAGAGTGTTGGTGGCATCTTCACCGATGGCGGAGTAACCACTAGTTGGCTGTTCGTTGATGGCTTCTGGTTCTGGAACGAGGTACTTGACCTTGATCTTCTTAGAAATAGACTGTGACTTGAACTTGCTTTCGATCTCAGACCATGATTCTGAGACAGTCTTCTCACCTAGATCGATTGGACAAGGCAAGGCGACAATTAAGAACTTATCATTACACTTGTAATCGGCAGTTGGTTCTTCCTTTAATCCTAACATGATGATGGAGACTTCAACAGATTGACCAGGTTGAACAAGACCAGCATTTGGTCTGACACAGTATAGTTTTGGAGCGGTGGTTTTAACTTTGAAGGCGGCGGTTTCTTCTGAATCATTTGTTATGGTAAGGATTTCAGTATTTGTAGTGTGGAAAGGTGCTGTTGAAATCTGTTAGTAAATGAGCAAATCAAGGGGCAAACCATTGCCAAATGTCCATGAAAACTTACGCTTGAACTCCAACAAACTTGGGGAAAGAGAAATGTTCATGTTTAATGTGATTTGTAAGAAATTGGTTGTGTTAGGGTTTGCTGCTTGGTGTTTTGAACTTTTCTGTTGTATAAATTCTTGAAAGAAAAGTTTCCGATTATTCGATCTAACGTGATATAGGGTTCTAATTGTCAACTTAAGTAAAGATATTAGAGACTTTGATATAGCAGGACGTTGAACTTTGAATGGAAGTGTGAACTGGTTCTCAATTGAGAGTAAATAACCAACAATAACACGTCACTGTGCTGTCCATAGTTGGACGGACGCCTTTGTTTTTTCCCTTTGACTAGCGTTTATGCTGTGGACGTAGTTTCCGCGAGACATTCGCTGTTGTGAAAATCAATATCCGAGGGGATTGAAATCTTAAATTCCACAGTAATTTTTAGGTACAAGTCACGTGTCTCCGCTTGTTTGCAGCTCGGAATTCAGTGGTTTGATTACTTCTTTCCTAATTAGGCAGCCACACCAATACATCTGCGCTTTTGCGCGCACGTCATTTCTGAAGCGCGGTGATGTCTGACGATCAATGCTAGTTTTGTGTCACTTGGTAGTAGTGTTAGACGTTCGCCTAATTCAAACAGCGTTATAGCTACTTTGATCTATAATCTATCATGTACAGAATCTTTTGATTGCAGCATCTCATTCATGTGCTCCTGCCTCCGCTTTCCACATAACGTCATATACCATATTCGATTCTCCAAACATGTCTATGATGCGTCTCACTTCTTCGATTTGAAATCCATTCTGTCATCTCGTGAGCTCCAAAGCTTTTGATTCATCACTCAGGAATCATCCTGCTTTATCCCCCTTTTCATACACCATCCATTCCAACTGCTTCTACAGCTAACAAGAACAAGCTCTAAAAGACTTCATCATGGTTGCTTGCAAGATCACACTCCATGTTGATCCTCCTTGCGAGTGCCGCACTATCTATAGTCCGCTAGATGAAGTATCAGGTACTGTCACCGTCTATACTAAGAGGCCAGTCTCATTGGACAGTATTCAGGTCAAGCTTTCAGGTGATTTGACAACCAAGATTGAGGATTTCTATTTCGATCAGAAGGGCAAGAAGCGAAAGTTACCAAGAAGTGAATCTCATGAAATTCTTTACGACTCGTGCACTGTTTTCCCACCAAATGATGCTCTGCTATATTCCAAAACCAAATCTTATGTGCTCCCTGAGGGAACCTTTGTCTATCCTTTCAAATTCACCATCCCAAAGAACTCAGCTTGTGGCGATCGCATATCGGCGCAGTACTTCTCGAATATCCACAGCACCAATACTGCGATCGAATCGCTTCACAGAACACCACACAAGAAGGAAGATGAACGGATGCATAAACATTGGATCTCTGGCTTACCACCTTCTATTCCAATCTTCAAGGGTACTTCCGAAACAGTTCCTTTCTCATTCTCCATCAATTATCGATTGAAGGTCACTTTGAGGAGATCGTCTGTGTTCAAGTACAACATCAGACAAGAGATACCTTTGGAAATAAGACCACTTTGTTCTTCAATGATTGATCCACATAAACTAGTCACATATTCGCCAAATACACTGCAGGCAGAAGGTTCCATGTTCAATGTGCCCATTGCACTGAGTATCACTATGACAAAGAATCTATACAGAGGAGGAAACCCTTTCAAAGGCTTCAAACTTGTCTCAGATGGCTCAGAGATATCCAGAGTTAGAGTTGGTCACTTGTTCCTCACAGGTTTGAAAATTACTTTGGTGAAAGAGCTGAATATCATATCCTCAAGTAAAGAGTTATACTATGAAGACAAGACCCAACTACTGGACTTGAAGAGGTTGGATATTCCAATATATGAGAGAGATGATACCCAGGAAGATCCTAGTTTGATCCATACATTGAATCGCAGAATTGCTATCCCGAATATGCCTGATTCCTTTGAAAGTTGCTGTCTTCTGGTCAACTATCGTATGGAGATGGAATTGCAGTTTAAAGAGGATTCTCGCGGCTTGGTGATGATCAAATCCTTGGTTCTTCCCAGTACAAGTTTGTACTCTTGTCTTGAAGGTTTCTCGTGTCATAAGATTAAAGATAGTTTGTTGAGGCCTTTACCTGGTTTAACCACAACGCATCCGTTGAAAATTGAAGACGTCATTGGGAGAGAATCTGACACACAGCAACCAAATGATAAGAGACCCGATGATGAAGGAAGACTGAAGACCAAAAATTTCGTTTCTGATTCAAGCCATCGATTACCAAAGACGAAAGAGAATAAGAACGAAACTAAAGAACACAAACTTCGCACACAGGAGGACAGATCACTTGCAATTTCACTAAATATCAATTTGCCTGGTAACAATTCTGAGAACAACAGGCCTTCATTTGAACGCAATTATGAGAGGTTCATTACAAATCTTATACAGCCTGGTCAATCTCAAACCAGTGAGCAGAAGGAAGATATTCTGGCCATTAACAGATTCTTCTCTGACGATGCTTCACCACCTGAAAGATCCGTGCTAGCTACAAGGTCAAATGATAAGAATCTGGTCAAAAGCATCAAAAGTTCGGAGGTTTCAGCTGGACTACCTAGTTATCAAGATGCAGTTCAGTTCAATATGAGAAGTCATGGCTATTATTACGACTGGTGAAACTGTCCAAGATAAACAATCAACACCTACGCCTATAGTATATACGTACCTAGATCAATTTTATAAACATCCGAACACCACATCTAATCTGCAAGAAGGCGCACGTAATTTACCACAACTCCGCATAAGCCCCGGAAGTTGGGAAGTTCGGAAGTCGGCATATGTCTTTGGCAGCTGAATCCTGATATGATTTTATAATCTTGAAATTTATTCAATTTAGGGATTTGTGTTAAATATCAAAGGTTACTACAACGCTCTGACTTGAAAATACTGTGTTTTACTAATAATACATCTTCCTGGCATAGCTCATGGGCTCATTTCATCATTAATCATAGAGTACAAGATCAGACTGACAGATTTCTCCTATTGCTACACTGTGGCCATTGATCAGCCAGCAACTGTGTCACATCATCCGGTCTAAACTCCAAAACCATAACCACAATAATTTAAAAATGAAGAAATCTACTACAAAATCAACAGCTCCTTATGACATAACATTAAGTTTGACTCCTTCAACGCATCCACTGGGTTATACCCCGCTTGAGACGATCCATGGTTCGGTTCAACTTACTATCCGCAAGACTTTGAACTTGAATTGTATTGAAGTAGAGATACTGGGTGAGTCGATCTCTTGGTTGAATATCAAAAAGCGTGATAAAAACAATGGGAAGCCCAAAGTCACACAGGTTGAAGAAAGACATGGACTTTTGAAAATTGGGAGGATTGTGTTCCCGGATGGTCGAGACCGGGATGTTAGGGTCGAGACTTTCCAATCTTTCGATAATGGTTCTGGATCAAGTACTCCCGAGTATATACTAGGACCAGGGTCTTATGAGTTTGAATTCCAGTTGGAGATTCCACTGAATTGCCAGTGTTTTAATATTGATCTTCAACAGCGGCGGCAGCAAGCAAGGAAGTCCAGTTCGTCATCTTTACTTTCTCAGCTAAGCATCTCAGCACACAACACTAACTCTGCCTCTGAAATGAATCCCGATCAAAGTGTATCTCACGCATTGGTGTCACTCCCACCTTCACTTAACGGGCCGGACGATTTCTATTACATTCACTATCTGATCACCGCCACAATTTACCGCCCAACCAAGTCCTCGCAATATATCCGCCAGCATTCAGATCAAAACATCACGTTATCACAGCCTCTCAGACTCGTTCCTTTTACACCAATCAAGTATCATAATGAAGAATACTCCCTGACTTCTAATTCATCCTCATCTCAGACATTTATCCGGAAGCAGGCAATGTTTAACGAGAAAATCCCTGAGATTATTGCTGTGAAGTACAATAAGTCTGACAATATTTACAATCAAACGTTATCTATCCCTTCAAGTAAAGTGCCATTTGGTTTAGAAGTCAGATTGAAGAATGACGGCGTCATGGCCTTAGGACAATCACTGGTTTTCAAACTGTTTATTGTCTCTCATAATAACCCACAAAGATATTTAAATCCAAACGGCAAATCCTCAAAACTGGGACTCATAATTTTGAAACACCTTAAATTAACACTTCATTCACTAACAGAAGTCTCTTCGCATGGGATATCACACATAGATAAGAAACGCCACAGGATATCAGAAGTTCGAACTCAGGGTCATATCGATTTAGCATACTCCCAACTTTCCAAGTCCCACTCATTGATCTCTGACAAGAAAATATATGAAATCCAGTTGCCCAACTCACTTTACGAAAATGAGAATATCCCACTTAACATCGCACCAAGCTTCCAATCTTGTCATTTGAAAAGATGGTACGTACTGGAAATATCAGCCGTTTTTGAGGATCCACTAGCCGAATATACAAGCAATGGTTCCAGATCTAAGTATTTGGAAATCACACTGGATTGCCCTTTGACTTTGATTAGTGGTGTTGAAATTCCTAGGGGTGAGTCGAGAGAATTAAGAAGAACGTCGAATAACGAGGTTGTGGAAAGGCGTGAAGTAAGGAGGGCTCCTCCTAGGAGATTACCAAGCTATGGTGAGGCAACCATGTTACAAAATGATACACGTGGATAAAGCTTGTGTACTAGATATTCATGACTCAATAGGCCTTCAAATATTTATGTTATTATCAAATTTCGTGCAGATTTTTAATTTCGAATGTCTTCTCCAATTTTTGTCCTAAAACAATGCGTATACATGTCCCAAGTTCCAAGAGCCAATTGACAAATGCAAAACTAATCAGGACATGCAAGACCCTGCAGAACGATATTCAATCTGCATGTCCTCGATTTTCAAAAGGATTTCATATCTCGACTTGTTGGATTTGCATGTCTGCACTGTAGCCTGCATGGAAAAATGCACGTCGTGTTTTTTTTGGGCTTTAAACTAAAACGTCGTTAACTCCGAAATATTGTGCATATGTCTTAAGACTCAATTAGATATTTTTGAAAAACTGAGGAGTCGGGACAAATTATTTCGAAAATCTAATTTGAAAATTGTCCAGACAAAATTAACCTAACAAGATATTAGTTAAATTTAGCTTAGAATTAAACTAAAAATGAAATATACAAGGAGCACCAAAACAACCAACATAACTTAATAATCTTCACCTCTTGAGACAACTTCCTTACCCTTTTCATGTAACAAAATGGTGTGTTCATATTGAGCGGTGTAACAACCAGGGGTATCCATAAGTGGAGGATAATCCTGTAAGATACCATCTCTAACCAAGGTATTCAAAGCTAAAAGATATTTCTCTTCACCCACACGATCGAGATATCTTCTACAGAAAGGCAATGTACCGAAATTTTTCTCAATGGTTTGTAATAAGGCCTTAGCACGGTTTAATCTCACTGGAACTTCCTTGTAATCAGCATTTAACCCGTAATGAGAACATTCACCTTGTGTACGGACATAACCGGCACCTGTCGAGCCGAAAGTTTCAATGGCAAAGATTTCACCTTCTTCCATCTTTGTTTCATCACCGTTCTTAACAATAGGAACAGACTTACCAGCATGAATACGATATCTATCAATGCTGTGACCACACAAGTTTCTAATGGCCTTAACTGGGTGAACCTTACCGTCTAACTCGACCTCATAAGATTCCATGACTTCTTGGATAGCTTCACCGATATCGGTCAATCTGACATCAACACCAGCTTCCTTGATACCAGTATTGGTAGCGTGACGAACAGCATCCAATAAATTCTTATAACGAGGGTTCCAAGTTTGCGTGAAGGCACAATCAACAATGTACCCATCGACATGCACACCATAATCGATCTTGATAACATCGTCGTACTCCAACACAGTGGTGTCGCCCGCATTAGGTGTGTAGTGAGCAGCGCAGTCATTACGAGAAACACCAGTTGGGAAACCAACACCTGCCTTCTTGGTGTCTGGTTCATTAGAGAATGCTCTAACGGCATTTTCAATGGTTTCAGCAACAGCAGTTGTAGTCATACCTGGAGAGATACGAGTGGATAAATGAGTTCTGACACGACGATGAATCTCGGCACCCTTACGTAATGATTGCCATTTGTGTTCATCTTGATTTTGTAAATAACGAACTTCTTCTTCGGTTACACGTTTAAGGTTCGTGTCGTATGGTTGATATTCACCGACTGGGTATCGGCCTTCTGGGAAGTATGATTCGATTGGTTGGATTACAGTCTTCTTCTTCTTTTTGTTGGACTTTTTCTTTTTCTTCTTGTCTGAACTTTCCTCGTTTTGTTCGGAGACTGGAGTTTGGTTGGTTAGTACTTGGGGTTCATTCTCATGGCGTTGTAACTGAATGCTTACCTTCCAAGTTCTCAATTTGTTCGGAGAGTTCATTGACGGCCGTCTTAGTTTCTGCAACTGGTGTGATCACTTCAGTCATTTTGGATATCTGTGCTAAAGTTATCTTGTTGAAATTAAAGGTACATGAAATCATCAGAAGCGGATATGTATCACCTTAAGTTATTTCTCAGCTAAATTTTGCTGCTTATATTGCGCGCGTATAATGTCACATTTCTGACATAATCCACACACGAGTGATTATGTAACATCAAAATTCGCTGTCGCGAGATTGAAAAATTTAAGTGTGAAGTTCAAATCAACGAATTAAACGGCGGCCAACAGATACACATCAAAAGACTCAATTTAAGTGAAGTAACTGTTTCAGCTTGTTCAACCCATTCCGTAAGATGTTCACAGCTCTCACCAAGCAATTCACCACTGCCTCAACCAGACTCACAACAGTCCGTTATAATCAAACTAAGGCTGAAATTAAGGTTGTGAACAATATGATTTCCGCTCTTAGAGAGACCAGTTCCATCAACGCTAAATCCACAACTGCTTCAATAGACAGCCTTGATTTAGGCTCCAAAAAGAGGAATAGCGCCAGCCGTGCATTATTAGCTGACTCCCTTCTCTCTGCACACCACGAAGACCCAAGAGTCAAAGGTTTAGAGTTACCTTTGACGGGACCAATTGCTGGTCGTATGGTCAAGATTCACAATTTCGATTTAAACACAGCTTTCAAGAAATTAAGAGGTGTGATCTCAGCTAATAATATCAAAGGTGAAAAAATGGCTCAAAGATTCTATAAGAAGCCTGGTAAAGTTCTTGAGGAAAAGCAGATCAGAAGAAAGAAGAGAGTGTTCAATGAAGGTGTCAGACGTTTGATGCAAGTTGTCGTTGAAGCTAAGAGACGTGGTTATTAGGTAATTGGAATTGGAGGGCTTGTATATATATATTTTAATGATCATGTGATTCATATTTGGTTATCAAGACAACTACAGACGGCGTGCAATGTTAGAAGTCGGAATCTGTAATTGTTGTACCTTGGTCCTTAAGCTGGAATGTCCGGTTGCCTTGACAACGCTCAGCTCAAATTAGTGAGCTCCGCATTCCGATGATATGAGCTTTGAACCGATGAGAAAGGAATTTTATGAAAGTTCCCAAGAACGGAGCCACCTGTCTTTTTTGTCAGTAAAGTTCAGCACTACAATTGATCATCCAATCGATTAATCAAGTTTTATGTTAACAAAGCTGCATTCACTGCCGCTCTTCAACCAACTGCATATACACACCAACTCACGCACTCCTTGATCGTATAAATCCAATCCATCGTTGCTCCAATGTTCAGAACTTCTTCCCCGGCCTCTTCGATGGGCTCTTACCCTGTAGAGTTCTCTTTCGAAATTAAAGGCCCCAGTTACTCAACCTCATCACTCTCAAGCACAGGACCAGTTGCGCCTAACACCGTCAACAATACTAATCATAGATCTCTTTCACCGCCACCCATCTTTACTGGTACAGCTACGCCTAAACCGAACTTCCCACCTCCACTGAGAAACTTTTCAAATCAATCAAACCACAGTCAAGACTCGTGGGATATCAATTCTTCTTCTGCTCATGCCACTATGGTTCCTTTAGCAGATATTATCAAAGTTTATTCCATCTCCAACAGTACAACTACGTCTTTCACTTCGCCCATCAGTCCCACAGAAACCAGTGCAGCACATGAAATGTTTCCTGGACGAACCCACAGTATTGCAGCCTCTAATCGTACAGAGGTAAGCAGAAACAGCAGCAAGTTGGAAAGGGACAGAGAAAGAACAATCAACATTTATAAAAAGTTATACACGCCTCCTCCTCCACCATCAACAACTTCTTCAACCCCACAATTATCTCAAAATACCATCCCAAGCTTAAGGCACACCAGCGACTCAACTCAGTTATCTGTCTTGCTTGCCACGATAACAAACACACTATCAAAGCTAATTCAGACGCATCAGAACACCAAAGGTGTCTATCTTCATCCTAAGCTTTTCGTGACTCCTCAGATATACGACAACGACCACGCAGTGATGGCTAATGGAATAGTGCAAGGTGTGATGATTTGGGATGGCTCTGTAAAAGTTGGCATTATAAATGAAGTTGAAGGGTTATTAAAGACGCTTCTTGAGTCCGGGGAGACGGGTAATGCTAAAGATGTGGAAAAGAGTTTGAGATATTTTGATAAGATTGTGAGGGCATTCAAATTGGTTGGTTCGGAAGACCAAGTTAAGTCAAATCAGATGGTTGATAATCCAACTTTCATGAAGAGATATTCCACGCCTGTACACAGTAGTGTTAACAACGTCAGACTCTCATCAGCATCAACACTCAGTGGCACCACCAATCGTCGCGTGTCTTCATCTTATCCAACCTCTGCTGGTAGTGCTTCCACTCACAGACATACAGGCTCGATTTCAACCATCACTCCTCCAGCAACGGACCATCCACAGGCTAACATCAATGAAGCTGCTGCGTTGTCTAGATCTCAGAAAGATCAAATCACTCCGATGACTTACTTCACTGTCTTAGATACACTATTGTCCAGGCTCACTGCTATCAATGTTCAATTGAGCCAACAGTCCTCAATGACTGGATATGGCGGTGAAGAACAAGTGCATAATCTTCTCAATAAGGAAAATCCACAGGGGATGAAAGATTTGGAATTGGTGTTGGCTTTTATTAATGATGTCATCGTGAGATTCGTTTATATGGATGTCTTGCGCTGTTTCAAAGTTTGGTCCTTTAGATGTGTTGAAAATTATCTTGTTTAATTAGTTTGCTAATTGTATATTACTAAGGTTACCTATTTGATGCTGGCGATTTGACTGGGAACCATTTGAAGGGTTGATGAATAAGTTCAAACTGAAAGTTGTTTCATATACAATACATGCACTCTCGTGTACGACTGTGATTTTTCGAAAGCTTTGTCCCGAAATGTGAGAATCAACAGAGAATTCGGGTTGTCTTAATAAGATCTGTTGTATCCTGAAATTCTAATTCTGTAGTGAGCATTCAAATAATTACTCAAAACAACTTCGAACTTCCCCAAAGATTGCCCTGAATTTACCGTTGGTAGTGTTCTTGACAAAAGTACATGTGGATTCTTCAGGAACTTGACCAATGTGGAGGTCGTTAGCAATCTCTTGGTTGCACTTTTTGTAGGTGATTCGGCCGTACTGTTGGGTATCTTCCATCTTACTGATACATTATAAGTCTGGATTGTGGCTACAGTGATGTTTAGCCTTCTTTTCAAGAGCTTCATTAAAGTTGTTGACATCGTTTGGGGAATTGGCTGGGGTTTCGAAATTTTGAGAAGGGTCTTTGAAATTGACTAACTTCACCATTGAATGGAAGTCGAACAACTCTTCCTTGAGCGACATGTTGCTTCTGATGGGTATTTGAATTAGTTAATAAATTATCACAGCTTTACAGGATGTGACGCTTCTGTATAGATGGGGGACGCCTTATAAATATATTAATAAGTCGTTCGTTCAGTTCCTGCTTCGTCCTCATCAAACAAGGCCAACTTTTGAAAATTGGGATGTGCGTAACAAGAGACGCACACGGTGTGCTAGTATTATGAGCTGGCCATGGGTATGTATACTTGTAATCTTTGCACTGTTGAGAAGGCACATCAAGAGACTGTGGTGTATGTGATCACTCTCTAAGTTACTAGAAGGCTGTGTGATATCAGAGTGGAAATTCAACTGGGTATAAATGATTTTAAGGATATGCACATTGATGCTCGATGAGCTGCATGCTTGCTTGTTTAGCGTAAACCTGCAGTTTTCAGAATGTCCTAGCTTTTTATCCGAAGATGCGAAAAAACTGAAACTTGGAAGCAATTGTGACACCTTTATTTTGAAATTTGTTGGCGGTATCTAGTGTAGAGAACTAACTATGCGATGATATGTTCAAAGTATGACATTCAAGGCCACACACTCAGCAGTTATTAATTAATGAGCCCCATACTTCGAATATCAAAATTCTCTGAGATATTGAACTGAAAGTTAGGGAAAAAAAAAGAAAAACCATGGTGTTTCCAAGAGCATTTCGTCTTCTTTCGAAGTTATCGACAAGAAGAAATTTCCTTCTCGTAACAACAGCATCTTTGACATCAGCAACACTACTCACAACAACAGCAGCGTCATACATAATCCACAATGATTCCACCGAAGATCCAGAAAAACCAACAGAGCCAATGACCCCTTCTTGGAAGGAGAGATTACTGTCGCGTCTTTTGAACAGAGAACACGTTCAAATCAAACCAGAACCAGAATCAACTACAGATGGCACCGTGCATTCAGAGTTAATCCATACGATACAACGTAAACAGGATTACCGTGTTCCTAAGAACCCTATTATCCTTTGTCATGGCCTTTCCGGATTTGATCGTATCATGGTCTTGCCATCTTTGGATCTTATCTTCCGCCTGATTAAGGGCGACGTTAGACCGGAAGACTTCGTGTCCTTGGACGATTCACAGAACGGGTCTGTCTCGCTGGAGTACTGGTATGGAATTGAAGAGGAACTGAGATCAAGGGGATGTGAAGTGTTTGTTGCTAAAGTTCCAGGATTCGGTTCCATTGAAGAAAGATCGGAAAGATTGAACGAGTTCATCAAAAGGCAAGTGGAGAAGATCCGTGAAGAGAAGTCCAAAGAAGAAGTCTACAACGATTCCCAGATCAAAGATCAACGAACACTCAAACAAACTGGAGAGAAGCTGAAAGTTAACTTGGTTGCACACTCAATGGGTGGTTTGGATTCGAGATATCTGATCGATACGTACGACCAATCGACTTCAAATTATCAGATCGTCAGTCTTACTACGATCACAACACCCCACAGAGGCTCAGAGATGGCGGACTTTGTGGTGAACTTAGTAAAAGACGCCCCATTGATACCGCAATCTTTCAAATTGCCTACATGTCTCTATCAGTTAACAACGTCACACATGGCAGAGTTCAATAAGGTAGTTAAAGATTCTCCAGAAGTTCAATATTTCAGTTACGGTGCATGTTTCAAACCGGAGTTCTATAACATCTTCTACGCTACTTGGAACATCATCGCTGACAAAGCCGGGGAGAATGATGGGATGGTTGCTGTTAAATCAGCGAAATGGGGGACTTATTTGGGTACTTTGGTGAACTGTGACCATTTGGATATTATCAATTGGACAGGCGTCTCGAATCTGAATATTTTCAGATGGCCTTCAGAGAAGTTAGTAGTGCCCAGTTCTGCCACAGAGGACGTTGATGAAGATGTCGACTCTGTGTTGAAAACTGAGGAAGCCAAGGGCATCGATACTATTGCTCTGTATTTGGATATCGCTGATAACCTGGCTGGGAGAGGTTTGTAAGTAAGTAGTTAAACTCGTAAATAGTGGCATAAATGTATATATTTTGTTCGAGATTCTTTATAAAAGTTGTAAAGGCGCCGAATAGCCTAAGGAAGAAAGCGATTTGAACTCCTTAATACATTCATCACAGTAGCTCTTTAATCCTTCGTCGTCGACTTGAAGCCCATCTAATGAAACCTTACAAAGATTGATCTCGGAAATAAGAAAGTTCTTGAAACTGCCGCTGAGTATCTCCCTCTCAGCGTTCTCCAAGACCTTCAATTGGACAACCAATTCGTTTCTCTTGACGGCGATCTGATGTCTTGTCTCACGGAACTGAGAGTTGGCTGACTGGGCATACAGAGAGCCATAAGCAGCACCGTTATCTAGGAATTTGTGGAAGCAGGAGCTAGATGTGTTGAAATTGTAACCCTGTAAAGCCTCCAATTCATTCAAAGTTAGAGATCTCTCGAGACGATTGGACATTAAGCTCTGTTTGAAGTCCAATAAAACTTGTTCGGATCTGCGATCGTACCAGTAAGAGACTGAGGATTTACCTATTAAGAAGACATTGAACAGCATGGAGCAGCATAACGAGAAAGTGATCAGTTTGTTCATGGAGATAGCTTGGATAGTACCAAATCCGACTGTGTAAACCAATCTGGTAAACAACAATAATAACTTGGCAACGAAATAAATGGCAGACTTGACGTAGTATCTGATCTGGGATCCGATTGACAGGTGAAATAGGGAATTTTCAATCTCGTCTAACTCAGGAGGTGACTCAACTTTGCTCAAATTGCCGTACAGTCTAATAGCCTTCAATATCTTACCATGGGTACCCAATTTCTCCACCGATTTGTGCAACGAGTCGATGATTCTCAAGGTCTCGTTCTTATTGTATCTGAACGTTGTGGCTGTTAGAATTGTGTTCATGAAGATCTTGATATTCCCCTTAGGATACACGAACTTCCCATAGAAAAAAATCTTACAGTTCTTGGCGTCTGTCTCGACAATAACAATCTTCTTGATAAATTGAACGTAGTCGGTCAAGACGGCTTTCATTGGGGCCTTCTTCTCTTCGATTCTGTAGTACTTGTTATCAACGAACTCTTCAATTGTCTGACGGATACGAGCCAGATACGACTCATCACTGTGGAGGAAGTGTTTCATGAAGCTGACTTTGAAGTCATAGATTCTTGAAACTTTGTCTCCGTCTTGAAACCAGGGGGTCAGGTGGAAGTCGTTGTATTCGATGAAGTCTGCAATCTCTCTGAATGTTGAGGTGTGGTCACCGTAAAGAATGTGAAATAGAGCCTTTGCTGGAGCATTGAAGGACTCAACAGCCATAAGCTTGTATTCGTTTGAATAATTTGTCTTGATTTCTGTGTTGGCTAGAGTTGAGCCTTTGAAAGGCTGGAAAGATGACGTCTCTTTGAGCTCCATTGATCTTGCTGGTGGTAATCCAGTCGCCTGATTGGAATTTACTGCTTCGGTTTGCTGCTTCTCTGCTTCGGACTCCTTGTCGATGTTCTGGATCTCAACAATCAACTCCTTCAGGGTCTTTGGCTTGGCACTTGACACTTCATGGATGAGCAAATCAATCTTCGCCTGGATGGCCTTGGTGTCGTCAAGAAAGATTCTACCCTTCATGTTCAAACCTTCGATGTCATAGATCTTCAAAACATCCCAAAACTGATCCTTGTGTGCATCAACGGCAACAATGTCATAAAGAGGTTTCTTGATCAAAGAGATAAACCCAGCAGAGTTCAAATACACGTAAAGATTCTTGTGTGTGACAAAGCAAGAGCCTGATAGTTCCTGCTCTTGGTTCAACCCCCAAAGACAGTCGAACCGACAGAGTAAGAACTCCTCTTTGCTTATGGTGTAACTGAACAAAGATCTCATCTGAATGTCATAGCCCTTCAAGTGGCTAGGGTAATACTCAGGGTATGGTTGTTGATCAATTATTCTTGAGAGATTCTGACTGGTATCCTTCAGGACAAAGGTAGACTGGTACCCTGTGAAGGCCTTCACGTTATCGAACATGTAGTACAGCCCCCAGTTGACAGATCCATAAGTGTTGGCAACAACGGCGTTTGGAAGTCCTGAAGCGCGGATGAAGGCATTAGCAGCAATCGAGAGTCTGGACTTCTGTGTGTTCATTGGGGTGCTGATGTCAAGATACTTGTACTGGTCGTTTTGGGACAATTCCTGTAAGAAAAATGACGCTAAGGAAGAAAGCTTTGTAGAGACTAAAGCTCCTTCTCTCTCAATGTTATTATTGACCTGTGTCTGGATTCTAGAGCTTGTCAATTCTGTGTCAACTGAGGTTAGAGAAGAGCAAGCGAAATCAGAGAATAATGGCGGATATCTGCCAGAAGCTAGGACACTGGACTCGTTTGTTGGGTCCGAAGCTCGTTGTTTCTCGTAGTAAAAGACACGTAACCAGGCTTTTAATTCTTTGAGGTTCTCAGCCTGGAGCACGACAACGGTACCACCAACGGTTATTTGAAAGCAAAAGTGTCTATCCTCGTTAGGCAAGTACTGGATCTTAGTGTTCAATACTCCAATTTTATCTGTTTCTTGGACTGAGTTCTTAGAAGGGGCTATGCTGAACATCCCAAAAACACCAGATTTGATGAACACCCATCTCTTGACCCAGATAGGTCTAGCTGGCTTGCCAACGTAAGTCTTCATTAGTAACCACCCATGCTTTTCAAAAGTGGTGTTCGGATTGCTACCGTCAATTTCTGGAATGTAAGATAATAGGTCTCTTTCGGTGTATAAAGCAACGTCATACTGGTTGATGTTTTTGGAAGGTTGGATGTGCGAGATAGTGGTTTGTTCAATTTGGTCCCTGGAGCTCATTATGTCCTTGAGAAGGCCGTTGATAGACTTCGATTGTGCATCAGTCCATGCTTTCACTTTCTGAAAATAACCTTCATCGTAGGAGGATTTATTCTTCAATAAGATGTCTGAGATCACGATCAAGATCTCATTGAGGGTGTTGTGGAATTTCGATATCTCAATTGGGAAGTCTAGAAGGCAGGAGATATATAGTTTTCTGGCTTCAAAAAGCTGATATGAGTCCTCTCTTAAAGCGTGTGGTGTCTTTTGCTTGGACTGTGCTAGGAACTGCTGAAGGAACGTATCGTATTTGTTCTGAAGGTAGTCTAGGTTTCTTTTGATCTCCTTGTAGCGCTTTATGTGTGTCTTGGAAACAGTGGATAGCAGTTCCACAATCTGTATCTGGTTGACGCTCAAATCATTGGTACTTTTCTCCCAAAGTTTTTCCAAATTAGCCTGTGAGTTGTTGACAACGTTGAACGTCAATTCAGAGTTAATCAGACCATGTCTGAGGAAGTCAGGTAGCAATTGAGAAAGGAGTACCTGGTTGTACTGTTTGAAATCAGTGTACTGCTGTGGGTACTTCTTAATTGACATGATCAGTCCTTCAATCCATTGTTCAATTTGCTCTATCTGTGCTGTGGTATGGTTCAAAGACGTTCTGAAACTTGGGGAATCAAGAGCGGCCTCTTTAAGGCGAATTGTGATAAGTTTGATCATCCTGGTATTTGAGCTGTTACGAACGTCGTGTGATGTGACATTTGAAGCCATGATTAAATGATGGGAAGAATATTAAATATATTGCAGTGGTCGATGTTTCATTGGCGGCTAGCAGTTTGATCATATCTAACTAGTTATATCCGCAGCAGTTTATTGCTATCTGCTAATATAATTATAATTTGCTTGATACCTAATATTATTCGTGTCACATGCGTCTACCGCGCGACACACATCCGGCCGCTTGTGGTCAATATTTTGATATGGGTAAATTTCATCTTTCTATCGCTCATTTATAATTGAGTAAGTACCGCGTCTAGCTCCATAGATTCCATATTATTATTAATATATATATATATAGGCTATATAATAGAAACCGGCCCTTGACGGTCAAATTTCATAGCAATGATCCAGCTCTCACGAGTCGATTAATAATTAGCTAATTGTTACGGAACCGGTCAGATTGTCGGATCTGCTACGGGATTCCTGTTCTTGTACTTCGTCTGTTTTTATCATAGCTCTAAATAGTATTTTATAAAGTAAGTCAACAATGAGGTTCAAATCCGTTCTACACGACTGTAGACAGGTAGTTAACTCCTTTTACACACCACGTGAGACACTAGTTAATTAGTAAACCTCAACACTAATTTTCAAAATATGGTATATATAATTATAACGTGATCCAAAATTACTCCGACCGATCGATAATATCAAATATTAATATTATTTAGTAGCTCCAGCTAGGTCAATATGTATTTATAATAAATAATTAGCTCATGAATAATTATATTTAAATATTAATATTTAAATATATTAGTACGTCTTAATTTAATAATTATAAATAATATATATATAATATGTGCAATAATATCTTGAGCTGGTTAATTAACTATCTACACTAGCTGTTGAAACAACTGCTTTAGATAGAATAATTTGTACCTCATTGTTGACTTACTTTATAAAATACTATATATCTAGCTGAGGCGCTATAATAAAAACAGGCTAAGTAAAAGAACAGGGAATCTTCTCCTTTATAGAAGATCTGGAGAGACGTGAAACATATATTGATAAGCCACATAAGATTAGGAGTAGAACTGCGCTGCCAGCTACCATGCAGGGCGCCAGCTCTATATAGTTAAGAATTAAAAATATTACTGAATTGGTATATTTATGTACAGATCTACGCAGGAAACTTGAATCTCAATATAATGCAGTTTGAGATTGTGGCACACAGGACACATTGATATATTATATTTCAAATCAGCATATAAAGTAATCATATTAAGATATACATATCTGTATCAGTCTATTAAAGTTTATTGTGATCGTAAATTCGTAAATGCAGTCATTGAAATAACTACCAGATTAATAAATATTGCACCTTGAGTTGATGGGAATAGCAATTAGAAGAATCTCTTCATGAAGTTTTGAGCTTTGTTATCTTCCTGTTGAGCTTCAGCGGTTTCAAAGTTTCTCTTAGAAGATGGGACCCAACCTTCAGACTTCCATGGCAAGACGTTTTCTTCGTACAATTCGTTGACTTCTTCTAAGGACAAACCCTTGGTTTCTGGCAAGAAGAAGTAGACGTAGAAGAAGGCAAAGACCAAACAACCCAAAAAG
>JAKTWX010000375.1:0-30392 GCA_030582275.1 Waltiozyma pijperi | reverse complement strand
ATCCTTGAAATTCACCAGACTTTTGAAGTTCGCTCAAGACGAGCGTGTTCCTTTGACATTACAAGCACACAAGAAGCTCTCCATCGCTACATTCACACCTAAGTTTGAAGAGAACTTCAACCCAGAAAGAAAATCGTACGATGAAAACAGATCTCGTGTTGAGTTGTCCAAGATGAACAAGCAAATCAAGCAAGAACGTAAGATCGCATTGAAGGAATTGAGAAAGGACTCCAAGTTCGAAGCTAGACAACAAATCAAGGAGAAGAAGGAGAAGTATGCTGAGTACCACAGCAAGATGAAGAGAATCATGAATACCATTAACACTGTGGAAGGTGCTGAAAGAAACGAATATGATCGTGAAAAGAAACTTCGTAAGAGCAAGAAATAGGTCCGTTCAGCCTGCTAATAAGTCTTTTATCTAGAAACTGAATCAAAATAAATGCATTGTGTACATTATAATAAACCCTCGTATCACATAGGATCTTGTACCTGGTCGGAGCTTGGGAGTTCTGTGTCTTCGAGCGTTAGTGTTGATGATCTGGCCTGAAACCAGTATGCAGACTACTGCACAAAGACGCATTAGGCTATCTTAGTGTTTTAAAGGAATATATCAATCATTCAAAGTTTAAGCACTTTGAGTGGTTGAAAAACATCCCAGGCAGATCCGCTTTAAAGCAAGACAGTGTCGAGATTCCAAAGCAGCTTATTAAGGCTGTTGAGGATATCTACAACCCTTTCAGGCTCAAGTTATGCTCCGAACTTGATGCATCAGAAGCCAATATTGGACAGCCATGTCGTTTAGAACAAAACGTTTCCTCTGATGAAGTTTACATCCAAGGTTAAAATGAAACATTAACAAACTTTTCCTTATATATTATGAGTAGAAACATACATGTTCAATTCAGAATTTTACAAATTAATAAACCGTGAGATCAGCGAGGGCAATTGTAGTATATACTTATAGAATAAACGATCAGTGAGAGATATGATAGTCCTTGTAGAACTGATTCAACAACCCTAAGACACCGGGATCTTCATTTTGTTCGGTATCCACAGAATCTGTCTTAGGCATGGACGTGATGAAGGACTCGCCTAGTAATTGCTCATTATTAGGAGAGAATCTATCTCTTAGAATGCTACCACCAATGCCATGATGGTTCAAGCTTTGGGTTCTCTCCAATGGATCCAGATTAATGGATCTGGAACTGTAATCTTCCATGTTATGTGGGGTCTTTCTTGAGAGTGGGTTCCAATTGTTTCCAGTTGTACCATTGAATCTAGCATGGACAGACTGGGTCATTGATGGCTTGGACTTGGAGAGATTGTGGGGTTTGGATCCTGGTTGTTGTGAGAATCTGTTCACTGGAGATGTGGCTCCATTTCTTTGGGTTTCATAATCACCGTAACTGTCAAGGAAGTAGAGGTATGATTTCATCATCTTCTCATCACCTGAGCTGTAGTGTGTCGTCTTATCCTTTTGTCTTCTCTTCAAATCATTGGCAATAGATTTTGTAGGGTTAGAGCTATTTCTGATCTTCTCAAAATTGAACATGGCAAATGTGCAGACATATCCCAACCCGTCAACATGGACAGAGTACTCTCTGAAGAAGTCAATGATCTTCTCGGAAGATTTAGGAAGAGAGAACCAAAGAATGAAAGGAGTTAGAATCAAACTTGCTATTTCCCTAATCAACAACACGGGCTTAAGCGAGAAGTAATTGCAGAATTCATTGCGCACCTCTTCAGTGTGGTACTTTCCTTCCCATTGCTCTGGTAGGAAATGGGTGTATTCAGCAACGGTCTTCAAGCTGGTCTCGGAGTCAAATACTTGATAGTCTTCAGGAATAGCACCGTGTGACACCGCCCAAATCGTACCAAATATACTGATGTAGAACAACACAGTACGGTCTTTAGTGATTTCAAAGTTGAAAAACATGTCAGGATCAACGATGGACAGTATACCCAATACGGCAGCAAATGAACCTGAGACAAAAGACACAAATTTCAAAATAATAACCATCTTCTCCTTAGGGAACTGGTCAATGTATTTAGAAGCTTCAGGAACACTGAGATTCAACCTTCTGTGGAAAATGTGATAAAGTTCATTGAACTCTCTGAACTTCCATTCCGCCAATGGTGTATATTGACGAGAGCCAATAGAGCCTGGGTTCTTTCTGTACTCGTTGAAGTAGCGGAAAAAGTACAATAGCAAGAAGTAAACCACCAACAAAGGAGACAAGATGATATTCAATAGACCCGCTAGCATGAATCTCTTCTTCAACTCTTCAGACATTTCCTTCCTGTTTGCCTCTTTCAAGAATTGTTGACGTACCTGACCAGAATCGTTGAACACAAACCCTGAGATACATAGCTGTAGGTTCCACTCCAAGGTTCTAGTCAACACATTCTCGCCGTATCCAGGGATTGGCAACGTCAAGTCCAAGATATCTTTATTGAACAAGGCAATGAAGTAGTTCTCCTTTCTCATGATTCTGTTGGCAATGTCATGCGCATCTATTCTGGACTTTGACTTCATATCAGCAGCATTGGATGTGATTGCATTTTGATCCTTCAATAGCATGATTCGATGAACAACAACCTGCCATGATATGGTTTCCAGATCTTTGTCTGTGATTTCCAACAAGTATTTGTAGAAGTTATGGATCTCCACCAAATCCTTGGCATCGACATACAACTGGACCAGTTTCAAGATGAAGTAGATAAAGAGGAAACTGAGACAAAACTTACCAGAAAATGAAATGTTGGAAAAACATTGATCAACCGTGATGTCTTGCAAACCTCTTGTAGTGGGCAATTTGAGCTTTGAGTAATCAATGCATGCCGTTAAGTAAGTTGAAAAGTAGACGACGAAGACCAATGTTGCGAGATCAAAGAACTTAGAGAGCATGATACAGTAATATCCACTGCCCAAATAATACGAATAGACGTCTTGAAGAAACTTATCCAAGTTCTCCACATTGGCCCATTTCCATAGAGCACGTTCTTTAGGGTTGAGAATTCCCAGTCTTGCCCTTCTTGATCTCTCATCGTCGTTGATACTAGTGGAATGTTGTCTATTGGACTCTCTTCTTTGTGAAATTGGTGTGTTTCCATGACTGAACAACTTATCATTGGTGATGACGGGTGGGGAGTTTATCATATCGATTCGTTGGTGTTTGATCTTGGGATTCTTGGTGAAGTTGACATTAGGAAGAGGCTGGCTACCAGCGTCAGCTTTCACCTTCCTTGGTAAGTCGTCTTGATGAACCATAATGGACATGGGTACTTCATCTTCTTTCTCGCCTTCTTCATCGGCTTCTGTGATCCCGTTCATATGACGTCCTGATTTGTTAAGGATTCTCCCTGATGGGTCATGATCGTAGTAATCGTTTTGACCTTCATCAGCTTCTGAATCACTATCTTCATTGTCAGACTCTATGACAGATCTTTTCTGCGGCAATAATCCATCAGAAGGCATGAAATCTTGACTCTCTTCATCGTAATGATTTCCACGGAAAGACGCCAGTTCTTCTTCATGATTAGGATTAGCAGATCCAAAGACACGAGATAAGAAGTTGTTTGGATTCGTGTTAGCCATTTATACTTAATTGTGGAGCCACCCAGAGTTAACAAAGTGAAATATGTTGTAAATGTACTGGAATTGAATGTGTATAACAAGGGGCGAAACTGAAAGACTGGTGTTTATTCTGATAAGGGGCAAGAAATTTAGAACCTTGGGCTGTTTCAAATCTTCAGATGTTCTGGGAAAAAGCGTGGATTCCCAAAAATATTGAAAGTTAGAGATTGATCTTCAGTGAGTTTGAAATTAAGTGTGAAGATTGATATATCCAAATAGTTAATAACTAGTGGCAGTCTCATCTAGGGATATTTGATAGCTCTACGAAGTTTGCCGCCCTAATTATTTGACAGCTTTCTAGATGGTGTCCGGATGTTGGTAGGCGCACTCAGTATTGTATCTCTTATCGGGATTGCGAATCTAGATTCTAGATCATTGTTCATTTCGCGCTAAAGATTTAAGGAACTTATTGTTCATATATCCCTGGATGTTTCGTAATTTACGTGTATAAATCTATATACCTGTATAAATCCAATAAGTTTGAAACTTGCCAACTTGAATTGACAATTGTATTATACTAAGCAATCGCTAAGCCTACCATTTATAAATATTCTGTTGGTCATAGTCTCTTATGAACTTGAAATGAGTTCCCATTTTCTTATTAAAGACAACTTCACAACGTGACCTACTCTCAGTAGTCTCTGTAGTTTGGTCTTTCTTGGAACTCAACTTTGTGTTACCTTCAAATCCCAACTCAAAGTTAACAGATATCGCACCCATCCCATGAACAAGTAGAGACGGCAAGTCAAAGAGATCTGCAGATTCCTTAGCATAAAACTTGGACAGGCTTATAGAATCGTAGAAACTGTTAAAAGCGTCTGTATCAATTCTCATGACAACTAAAAGATCACTGAAACTGGTATCATTAAGAGAGCTTTGTGGGTTTCTTAATAAATAGCTAACGCCAATTTGAGAATCCTTCTCTCCTGGGAAAATTGCCATTGAGATCTGACCTTCTTCTGTCTCAGGAGTACCATCAAGGTTACATCTGACATAGCTAACATCAAAACTGTTTGGCAAAACTGCATCACGCTTAAGGAAAATTTCTTCTGATGAAGTGCTGGCTACCACAAAACCGTCTCCCTTATTCCCAATATGTTCTCTCATAATGTTGATTATCGTAGCAGAAGTTGGAAAATATTTGGTGTGCCATGATGATATGTGCAGCAGTTAAGGCTCGTCTGTAGCTTAAATAAGTTGTAAGTAAACCACATGGTAAACCTTGTACTATATATGCCAATGAGAGGAACAAACAAAGAAGCTTTCTTTTGTGCAACATCAGAGAGTGTTGTCTTGCTTATACTGACAGAAGGGACAAAGAACATTCTTCCTGTGTGTAAGGAGGACGTTGGTTGAGTGTAGCCCAATTCACCTTCAGGGGTATAACATAGTTGGTTCTTAGGCTCTCTGTATTCTTCAAGTTTAGAGCAAAGTGGTAAATTGTATGACTTTGGGCTCTTGATCTTAAAAGAGTGTTTCAAGGAAAGTTAGTCGTCTTCATCTATGAAACCTATTGTGGTTCAAAGCTTTACCCGCTATTTTCTCTATCGAATGGGATTGGAGAAGTGATGTGTGATAATTCTGACAATATATCGCAAACATGAGGTGGCTAGTGTCTGGCTAAACGTGCTACGCCATTGATTGTGTGATGAGTTGTTGATGATCTAACGCCAGGAATACTTCATGGCTTTTCTGGGGCCGTTCTTAAGTTTATAAATATTATAATAATCGTGTGGAAGTTATATAATAATCAGATTAGCCGCGGAATATGTGTACTATATTGGAATAATATGTACTATAATTCGGATATCATAAAACAGATTCATCGGTCATCCACTCATACTTTAAACGTCAAACTTGATGATGTTATCAATAACGTAGTATTGGAAACAATTCAATATGACGGGGAAGACAAGCATCACTAAGAAGATTTGCAAATTTGGCCAATGATCACTCCAACTCAAAACCCATTCTGCATAAATCATGAACACTGGGAAGTACAGCAATAAGAAGATAATCCCCTTCATGAATGCCAAACTAACAATGAATATCATCAATTGCTTGACGTATGGAATAAGTCTTGGTGGGTTGCCATAGTTACCTGATTCAATTTCTGTGATCTTGAACATATAACAAACTTGATAAGTCAGAAGAAGGCAAACGTATAAAATCGGCACACCAATAGTAGTATCCATGAACAAGCTAATAAAATACCATTTGCATTCATCGTCATCTCCTTGATCTCCGTCTTTTCCATTGATGTGAATCCCCAAAACTGACAGAACCCACAGGAATAACCCCTTAGATTTGATTAATGACAACACAACATTGAGGAAGTGAACGCCCATGGCACCAAGGACTTGCTTACTAACATCGAATATCCAAACCTTCCACGGTCTAGGGCTCTTCTCGCTGTATCGTTTAAGAACCAAGGAGAAGATTACTATAAGCGCCATTAACGATTGGATCACTATTGAAACGGGGCCAAGGAGTTGACATTGTGGTTCTTTTGGATGGGGTTGCGGTGATGGCAATGGTATCGTTTGAAATGGAGCTGTGGCGTCTGTGGGTATCAGCATTGTAAGAAGTGATATCTAT
Organism: Waltiozyma pijperi; assembly: GCA_030582275.1. Classification (NCBI taxonomy): domain Eukaryota; kingdom Fungi; phylum Ascomycota; class Saccharomycetes; order Phaffomycetales; family Wickerhamomycetaceae; genus Waltiozyma; species Waltiozyma pijperi. Next base: position 24,157 of record JAKTWX010000375.1, on the reverse strand, counting down.
GGGGAGGTTCTAAGTTTGAGATAGTTCTGAACAGAGTATAAGGAAAGGTCTTTTTTTGGTAGGTAGGTTCGAATCGATTCTTTGGACTTAAATTGATGGATTCAAGTTTCAAGATTCAAGATCATATGAACCCCAGGGAACTATTGAACAGCTCCGCGCGTGTGCGCGCGCGCGAATCGCGTCTTTGGCGGAGTTTGAAATTTGCGGATCTAGCGCAGATTTGGGAATCTTTCATGCGGACAAATCGTGTAGCACATGTACTTGCATGTCTTTGCAGATTCCTGATCATATTACTTATATTATATTTACAAGTTCAATATAGAATCCCTAGTACACAATAGCAGCACCAACACCCAGGACAGCTAGAATGGCACTGACAACAACGATAGCGTAACATTCGAATCTTTCCCATCTGTTAATCTTATCACCACAAAGATGCAAATAGAAGCAAGCAGGTAAGATCAAACATAAAGTAAAGCACAAACCTGAACCAACAAAGGCAATAATCTTCTCAAACTCAGGGAAAATAATGGCGATGAACACAAAAGCGGCATTGACGATGACCTTATTGCTGAATTTAACCACTGGTTTCCACCATGGAGAAGTGTCTTGATGTGAAAATTCCGATTTCTCAACTGCAACGTCACATCCTGTCAGTAAGTCTAAGATTGCGGCAATTGGGCCTGCATTTAAGGCAACTTTGCTGAATGGGACAAACGCTGTTAAACCACAAATGGCGTAATAAATCCAAGAAGGATACCCTTCAGTTAACAAAACAGATTTGGTGATTTCGTCCTTGACTCCAGCACCAAACATTAAGAACCCAATACAGGCCATTGTGATATCAGTGAAGTAAGTGATGATGTAAGTGACGGAAAGACATTCTTCGAATCTGTGAGGGTGTCTCATATCAGTCTTCAAATTAGGAAACACAGAGTGCCCGCCGAATGGTGCCATGAGCATCCCAATAGCAATCAATAAATCAGCACCTGATTCTGGTAAGACGTTAGTTGGGGCAAATTGCAGCAAAGATCCTGGAGAATCAGACTTGATCAGCCCTGAGACCAAGACGGTCAAAACAACACCGATTGTAGATAAGATACCACCCAATGAAACAAAGGAAAGAAAGTTCAAAGTCAAAAAGGAAGGAGGCGTTAGCACAAAAAATGCAAGGATCTTGAAATGGAAAACTGGAATAGAAGGGAAAATAGCGTTCAACGAATCAGAAAATAAAACAACTAACGAAACACCATTGGCTAATAAGTCCAAAGACAACAACACAGAGACCAAGACACGACCATTGATACCGAATGTAACATATGCCAAATCGGCATAAGTCATCAATGTTGGATCGGTGTCCATACACAAACTCAACCAAGTAGCAGCTCTGAAAGTCAAGAAAGCACAGGCAGATAAGGCTGGCACACCGATTAGCCAACCTGAATGTTTCAAACCAAGCGGTAGGGCTAACAACCCGATACCAATAAGAACATTAACAGAGTTGAAGATGGTCTGTGGGGCAGTGGACTGACCTGCGATGACGGTGATGACTTTCCCCTTGTTGTTTTCAACCTGACGAATAGAGATCGATTCACGTGGGGCACGGAACTCAGAATATGGAGACTCGTGATGGATCGCACCGTAAGAAGAAGAGTAAATAGAAGCTGGTCTCACGGAGTAAGAGTCATCAATGGCGTCTTCGTCTCCGTTGTAGTTGAAGTAGTTGGAGTTCAAATCTTCGTTACTGGTCTGTGACTCTAGCAAGTGGTGCAAAGCGTCGCCACGTGGTAACACCGTGGACAGGGTAGCACCTCTGACAGAAGGACCCAAAGTTCGTGGATCGAAGACTTCATCGTCGTGTTCTGTGAAGAAAGATCTGGAGATTCTAGGATCATGCTCGATGGTTTTGAAAGATTGGGCTCTGTTGAAAGAGCTGGCAAATCTGGAAAGAGAGTTCACGCCACGGAAGGAACCGATAGGGTTGTCCAATATAGAGTTGGCTCTGTTACGCATGGTATTGCCGTTGCCATTTGGACGATGGATCGGAATAGAGTAGACTTCTGAAGGGTTGTGATGTGGCTTTTGTGGAGATATGGAGTAATATTGGTGGTGGTGTTGACTGCTTGGGGACTGAGGCCCTGAAGCAGCACCATTGTTGTTATTGTGGGATTGCGGAATTGGAGAGTAAGGGCGAGGTGGGTCTGGCATCTCTTGTGATTTGAGATGGAGTTGGAGATGAAGGGTGGTTGGGCAAACAGATACTACTTCCAGGTGGCAATGAGGAGCAGGATGCTCGAATGTTTAAGTATATAAGTTTCTACGACATGGACGTTTTGGGAAAGACGTAATTTTGGACAAATTATGGCCCATGCCGCTTCTGCCTGCGCTTTCTTATCGGACGTCGCGCTCGACGCCAAATTTGATATGAATAAAACCTTATAAGCTGTGAGCTAGCAACTGGGAGAGAGAGAAGACACAGAGGCCATTGAGAGGTAAGAAGAGTGGAATAGTTTGGTGAAATATTGTGAACATTTCCTCGAATTAAAAGACCATTGGAGTCTTTTGATCTAGGGATGGATCAATTTTGACACGTACAATTACAAGATTTGAACTAATTCGTGCCCTGATCTTGAATTTCTCGCGGGAGTCTGCAGCGCAGATCATGAATTATGATCCAAGTATAGCACGACACGTACCATGCCGAGAGAATTGCAGTTTGAAGGAGATATAAAAGTTGTGTTTCATTCGTTCGAAATGCATAGTGATTGGAGTTATTCGATCAATAGAGTTCTGAATGGTAGCTTCTGAACGATCCATCAACGTCAAAACTTCGCTTTATCTAAAATTGTATGTCCTGGTTCCTGATAATTTGCCGCGGCATCTCTGCGCAAGATCAAAAATTCGCAGTGCAGAAGATAACGTCAAATTCTTTCATGTGAAGTGATTGGCGCATTTTTAGAGCCCTATTTCTAGGTCATGTGACCAGACAAAAGCTCATGAGCTTTTTCGTAATCGGAGACTGGAAATTATTTTAAAAAAAAACACAGAATCCAAAATCTGTCAAATACAAATTATGGGGTTGAACCTGTTATTGAACAAGTTTATAACCAAAGAATTGTGAAGATTCTAATTAACCGATCACAGTCGAAAAGAAATGTCACAAATATACAGAATATTACCTCACTCCAAGATAAAGCCAGTTAAATTGCTCAGAACGCCTTCATCTTTTATCAAAAGTAAGTTCATGTTCTTATTGGTACCCCTCAGATACGCTTTCTGATCTTAAAGATACTAACATATTCTCCTCTTCTACTTAACAGGAACCCTTACGTTTGAAACCAACCATGAAATAAAAGGGACAGCAGAAGATCGCATGAAGAACGTCTTTGGAGGTCGTATTGAAGGTTCAGGACGACTTGCAACCTCCCGTCAAACCACAGCTGAATCAACGGTTCTTGCAGGGGTCACTGTCTCCAAGAAACCAATCGAACCTGATAACTGTTGTATGTCAGGATGTGTCAACTGTGTGTGGGAGCAATATAACGATGATTTGAAAGATTGGAAACTGACAAGAAAAGAAGCTGTTAAGAAGATCAAAGAAACTAATGAAATATGGCCCTCTGAATTCAGTCCGCCTGTGGGGTTATTGCCTTTGAAGAATTTACCTCAAGAGCTACACCAACGTAAGCTAGAGCTGAACAAAGCTCCAAAGATCACAACTGCAAGTTATTTCCCAACCAAAGGTGCTCCAGGTGCTCAAAACATCCCTATCAAATCAAAGGCTTTCATTAAAGCACAACAAATCGCAGCTGAGGATCAGATGGAAGATGAACATGACGGTTGGGGAGATGTCCCTGTTAGCTTTAAAGTCTTTGCTGAGACGGAGAAGTTGATCAAGAGTAAGGCTAAGAAGTCTGCAGTTTGAACGAAGGATTGACTCTAAAGCACACTGATGGCAACTTGTTACTTATATAGATCATCAGCTAAAATGTATTTCAATATTCACCCTAGTAGTTAAATCTGATACGTCGAAGTACATGTACTATAATATCTAACATTTTTTTTATTGTCTAATATATAATTCTAAACACCTAATCTCATCATTTCTCCTTCTTTTGCTCTTCGGCACCATCAACGGACTCTAACTCGATGTCATAATACTTGACGCCCATCAACAACAAATTGCTAACCAATTCCAAAATCAACATGAACAAACTGGACAAAATCGCCAAACAGTAGTTACTAATGGTCAACCCTATATCCAACCAACTCCCCTCTGTCTTTAGTAGGAAGAAGAAATTCAAAGACAAGATATCACTAATGGAAATGATCAATGTAGAGATAGTGTACTTTTTAATTCCAAGTTTGACGTTCAAAACACCCAATGCGGTCGATAACAAGACATAAGGAGTGATCAATTTCAACATTAGCAAGGCCCCCATTGGGAATGGGTCGAAAACAGGTAATAATCTCACGACTGATTCCAAAGAGAATGAAGAGATGGATGAGACGTTACCACAACCGAAGAAACAGATTTGTAAGAAGAAGAATCCAACAACAGAGACACGAAGTAATTGTAAGTGGGATTGAACGCGGGTTTGTTCGTACACTGTTGTTTCGAATTGACACCATTGAAGTAATAGCAGTGTGAAGTTGAGGTAGAAGAAGGATTCGAAAGAAATGGTCAATAGGATGAAAACAGGAGCAAAAGTCAAGTAGATGATCAACAATCTGATCTTGTAGTCGTTGTGAGGACTGATGAAATGTAACGATGGCAAGACAAACAAAGACACAACGAAGATCACCCAACTGATCACTTGGCAGTCGAATGGCAACCCTTCTCTGTTCTGAATAGAGGTAATGGATTTGTTCAAGACGACAAGAATCAACCCGATCATGGAGATTTGTAGTGCGATCAAGGTCTTAGTGTAGCTTGAAATAACTGGGAAACCCTTAACCTTTGTAGAATCACTCAAGATCCAATACCATGCAACAACGGCACTCAACCCGATCAACGCACCAGAGATATTAATCTGATCCAATGATTCCCTCTTCACAGCGTCGAACAAAGTGTAAGTTGACATCCCAGCACATGTCAAGATCCAAATGAAGTTAGCACTGATGCTATAAATACCCAGAGAAGCAGGGTACAACAACCCTAACAAACCTAACAAAACAGCAAAGATCCATCTCTCAGTGAACCCAATAACAATGCATTCGAAAACGGCAAAGATCGATAATAGGATCAAGCTCATTTTGAGGATTGATAGACCTTTGAAGATCTCTTTGAACCCGGAACTGAGAATGGAGAAATTGTTGATGATGGAGTTCCAGAAGAACAAAGGGAATAACAAGTAGGCGTAATGGTTCATTGGTGATTTCTGATAGTAAAGGAGGTAGTTGAGAGCCAACCCAACAGCGGAGATAAGACCAAGGACTGTTAGGTTTTGCACCTCCTCGGTGTTCTCAGTGACGATGAACAATCTCAAGAAGATAACGAATGAGTAGGTGATCCAACCGATGAAACCAAGGACACAGATGGTTTGCAATAGTAACCAGTTGTAAGTTGTGAGGTAGTATAACCCGTCGAGAGAGTTCTTGATCAATTCTTCAGTTAATTTGATGGCTTTTGTCTCCAATTCCTCGTTGATCACGCCAGATTGGTCAAATACAGCAATCTGAGAAATCAAAGATTCAATCTCATTCTTGTAACTGTCAATCGATCTTCCTTGTTCGGTGACTTCAAATTTGGAGAAAGGCTTGAAGTAAAACTGTGTGGAGATCATTTCTTGCTCCTTAACCAAGTACTGCTCAACGATGTTTAAGGCGTTCTTGTAAAGAGCAGACAACTTGTCAGCCTCAGAAGCATCGATATAGGCCAATGGTAGTTCCCCCACTGAATTGACAGGGTAATTGACACCGATCAAATAAGACATCAAGGACGCGATATCAGCTTGATTGACGTCGTTTCTTTGGATATCAGATAGGTTCCAATTGGCAGTGTATTCGTCAAAAATTGGGTACTCGTTCTTAACAGGCTTATTGACACCCGCACCCCAAGCGATCAAAGGAGTTCTAGTGTTGTTTGGATGACCATCACCGTGGGAACCAAAGGCAGACATACCGTGATCAGCAGTGAAGATGAAAGCTGTGGAGTCGTCGTTGTAGTAGTTGTTCACTTTGGCGACAAGTTTGGAGATCTGCTCATCAATGTACATCACGTTATTGTAGTATTCCTTGGAGTATGGTCTGAACCCGTGCCCAGCGGTATCACAGCCTAACAAGTGCAAGAAGAACACAGTTTGGTCTTGGTGCATCAAATCGTTTAATTTTTCATCTCTGGTGGAATTTTCAAACAAAGCATCAACATGGTCAAACACAAAGGCATCCAATTCAATGGAAGAAGCTGTGAAATCTTCAAACTCATGACCATACATCCAAGTCTCCACTCTGCTCAGATCACTGGCCCCTTGGGCAAACATAGGTAAGATATCAGGAGACCCAAATGAGAAAGTATGTTTGGTTTGGTTCAAAACACTGTCAAAATCAACAGGATTCTCCTTCCAACCTTTAGTAACAGCACTAACATCTTCATAAAACCCAGCAATCATAGCGATATGACCAGGTCTGGATTCAGTAGGCATACGAGTATGTGAGATACCGTACGTACCTTCGTTAAGAACAATGTTTCTCAAGTATGGAGCTAAGAAATCAGTCTTGCCCGTCTCTGGATGTGTCAAATTATCAAAAGTGGTATCTGCTCTTAGTCCATCTCCAACAATAAGGAATAGTCTCTTGGCTGGTGGTGTTGGTGTGCTTCTATGTGGAGACATACCATGAACTAAAGGAGAGATGAAGTAAATGTCAAAGATAGACCAAAGGTAGAACAAGTGGAAGGCGACTCCTACTATTAATAGTAAGAGACGCGGTTTGCTGGTGAACATATTAGCCATCGTATCGTGTCTTGAGATTTGGGAAAGATTAAGGCGTCTGGTTCACTTCAGTCAATGGGGGTTGAATTGGGACTCTGGTGAGGTGATAGAGTATCTAGACCACTTTGGAATGGTTATTTCTCTTCAAACAAGATCGTGGAGTTGGGTTTGGATGATGTTAATTAATTATAATTTTAAAGATTTCCCTGCCACGTGAACGCCAAAAAATCATATGCCGCGCTACGAATTATAAACAGCTGTCAAAACCTGACGGGTTACTGAGCTATACACCCGGACATCTGGGGTTTTGTAGGTGGCAAAAGGATAACAGCAGCTAGGCCGATAGAAAATATCAAGGCTAAGTTAACACGGTTTCAGCAACAACTCACTATTCAGTCATCATTACTTCCTATTCAATCGCTTAAGAATTGTCATATTTGTCCATCGGCTACTAATTTGTATCAAGAACTAAACAAACAAACCCATATAACCCCACCAACATGTTCAGAGACAGAACGAATCTTTACATCTCGTACAGAAGAACCTTCCCACATCATTTGAACAAGCCCAATCTCAAATCATCGAAACTGAGACTCAAAGATGACGAAGAAGAATTGATGGGGTCCAATGACACAACCAATAACATTGAGATGAAAACATTGCCTCCTTCGTTCATCGATATTGGTGAGGACATAGACACACAGCTTCAAATCATTTCCAATCAAGTGATAACGTTAAACAATCTCACGAAGAAGAACTTGTTGCCTGGTTTCGACGATAGAACCGTTGATGAGGAGGAAATTGAGAAGCTGAACTATCAAATAACTTCCAATTTCCTCAAGTGTAATAATTTGATTAAAAGGTTCTCATACATTAAACAATCCCAACAATCTCTCAAACAAGATGATATTCTCATGATCAACAATATGGAGAAGAACTATGCTTTGAAGATCCAATCTCACTCTTCCACATTCCGTAAGATTCAAAACAATTACATCAAATTCCTAAAGAAGGATGAGTATTCCACTTCTACCACAACTTCTACGATTCCCTTGGATGAATTGGAAACGGAGTCTATAGAACAATACTCCCGTGATGTGATTCAGGAATCAAACCAAGTTCTCCATGAACAGTCAACGCTAAACAACGTCGCGTTACGTCAACGTGAACAAGAGATTAATAAATTGGCTCAAGGTGTTTTAGAAGTTTCTGCAATTTTCAAAGAGATGCAAAATTTGATCATTGATCAAGGTACGATTTTGGATTCCATTGAGTATAATTTGGAAAATGCCAAAGTGGATCTAAGAGAGGGGAGAAAGGAATTGGATAGAGCTGCTGGGTATCAGAAACGTACACAGAAATGTAAGATCATCTTGCTTTTATCTTTGGTTGTCACTTTGTTGTTCTTCATTTTGATCTTGAGACCAAGCCATTCAACTACAACGATCACAAAGACCGTGGTGGAGAAGCCTGATACAGCTGATAGTGATCAGACTGTTGCGGTTGCTACAACTCAAGAAGAAGAAGAAGAAGATACATCAGCAAAGGGAGATTTCAGTATACAAATCACAGATCCTGAAACTGATCTAAGAAAGTTCCTTCTGATGAATTAATTTCAACTACACTTATAATATACATTTATGAAGTTCACACTAGTACTAGATGATTCCGCTGTTTGGAAAACACAAAGGAGACAATATAATTACAGAAACATAAACAGAAACTATTGTACAAGCAGAATCACGTAGCTGGCTTGAAACTGTACGGGCTGTCTCCAAGAGAAGAGGCTGGGCCCATTTGGTTAGCGGAGGGCTGTGTTCTTCTGTAAGCTGGCTTGTAACCACCTCCTGAGTTCTGCAAATGTAGTGTTCTCTTGGTACCCATAGTTTTGCTCTGGAACGCTGGACCGCTGATAGCAAAGTCTGGATTCTGATTGATGATCATTGCTGTTGTGTCTCTGCCAGCAGGACGAGGATTTGAAGGGCCATAGCCCCTGATAGCTGTAGAAGGCTGGTATTGGTGATTCTGTTGTGGTGGAGGGCCAGAGTTGTAGTATTGTTGTTGTTGTGGTGGTGGTGGTTGGTACTGTAGTTGCTGCTGTTGCTGTGGTTGGTACATTGGTTGTGCGTACATCTGGGCCTGGTGTTCCACAGTGGCTAGAAGGCTTGGACCCTTGTTGTAGGACTTGTAGTAATGTGGGTTGGCTGGTCTTTGCGACACAGAGGTGAAGTCTGAGCCTGTGTCGTCGTTCATGTCTGAATTTTCAAAGTCGTACTCGTTCATGATCGAGTCGTGGTTGGACGATCCCAAGACATTGGTGTTGGGTAGTTTTGGGGTTTGGCTATTACTGGACAAATCTTTCAAAGGATCAGAGCTGTAGATGTCTGAAGCGGAGAGTGAGCTCTCTTGGAACTTGTACTGGTTTGAGCTTGGGTTTAGTTCGCTGGATGGCTTCAATTGAGGAGAAAGCACAGACGAGTCTGGCTCAACGATCGATTGATTGGAGCTTGATGATTGAGGACCAACTGTTGTACTTGTCAAAGGGTTCCTTCCTTGGTTGCTGCTGCTATTATTGTTGTTGGTAGAGGATTGATGGGTCGCTGGAGTGCCGTAAGTTGATTTGGAAGATGGGCCTGAACCAGGATATGATGGCATTTGGTTGTTAGATCTCTGGCTTCTTTGCTCGTAGCTGTTCAACAAGGCAGAAGGTGTTTGCATATTAGAACTGTACTGCGAGCTGGTTGGCTGGGAGATGTAGTTAGGCTTGCCCACTGGTCCTCTCAAAGTAGTCTGTGAATCCTGGCTATTCTGTGCAGAATTTGGCGTGTAATGGCTTGAAGTTTGACCGCCGTAAGACGAACCGTAGACAGAGTAGCCTGAGTTCTTGCCAGATGTTTCGGTCTTCACTGTCTGCGATTGGAAAGCTGGAGCTTCTGAAATAGCGTTGTTGGCTCTTCCGTAGTTCTGTGGAGAAACAATGTTAGGAGTACCTTCGTTGATTATGGAATGGGAGGAGACAGGGTTCTGGTTTGAGTTCACAGAGGTCATTTCGTTGGCGTCTAAGGAAGGTCTTGAGTACAGCTGGTCTTCATCGTTTGCGGAAGGCGGTTTGAACATATCAGAATGGCTTGCGGGGTTAGAGGAGCTGTCAATACCAGCAACATCCACAGCGTAAGGAGATTTGCCATATTCAAAAACAGAGTTGCCTGTCTGTATCTTTGCGAAGCTACTGGATGGGAAGGTTTCGTGGGACTTGAACTGGTCGTTGACTGTGAGATCAGTCAGATCGCCGTCATACTTCTCACCTAGCAGGTCTTCCTCCTCCTGCTCCTGATCGCCATTATCTGTGCCTGGTGTCACTCTCATCACGTAGAAGGACAACGGAATGTTGATCAAGTTGAGCGATGCAGCTGGGATCAACAACCAAGCTGGCCACTTCACGTGTGGGTAGAACAGTAGGAAAGTGATGATACAGGCAATGGCTGAAGCGAAGAAAGCCAAGATAGCAACAACAAATCTGAAGATGTTAAACCCAAACGAGTGGCCAATAACCTTGATATGGCCCAACAAGTTGAAGATGATGTTGAGCAAGACCAAGAAGGCGGCAACAGGGATCGTGATAAGGATCTTAGCTAGAGTGTTTCTGGCATTATCATCCATCTTCCAATCGTGTAAACTCGTTAGATCTGTGACCGAATAGAACGGACTCCCAACCACACACTCATTTGTAGATGTGTTGCAGTAGCCCAAAGTACCGTACATGATGTCTTCAGCAAAGGCCAACCCAAACGTGCTCGAAGCTGGCGCAGTGATACAAGCTAATACTAGACATGCTAGGGACAGCATACCAATAACTAGAATAGCTGTAGAGCCACCAAATAAGAGACCCATATCTTTCAAAATGTATCAGGGGAGGTTCTGCTGGGCTTGTGATGTTCTTGGATAGTGGACAGAAGGATCTTGGATTCTTTGAATGACTTTAGATCAGTTGGGTATCAAATATAAGCAAATGTAGATGGATAGATTTAATGAATGAATGAATGAATGAATGAATGGCTTTGTGGATCGAAGTAAATGGACAGTCAATATCAAAACAAATCAAAAAAAAACTGGACGTAGGCTCTATTATTTATGGGTTTGATAGATCCCTTTAAGCCAGCTAGCTGTTTCCGTAGTTGTTCATAGTTGAAAGGAATTGGCTGCTTTTTGTGCTGTGTTATTTTTGCAACTTTGTGGTACAACAAGACAGGTAAAGTAGCCGGGCTTGTCAAATTCAAAAACGGTACCTTTACATTATTGATCGCGATTCGCGACGCCGCATGTGCGAATATTCCCCGATGAGACTGAAATTACGATCCAGCCACTTATTTTTACAACAAAGGACTTGCCTATTTGGGTTAGTAATATTCAGCCGTACACGTATCTGGAGGGGCTGTGCTGGGTGCCTCTTTTAATCACGTGCTAAAATTGATAAGATAAAGATCGTTTTGCGTTTTTCCTGTGTGTTTGCCAAATCATCATAACGTATTAATTTTGAAATATGTACAAGTAATAACAAACTATATTAAAGATCATTGCCTATTCAACGTTGTTGATTGACTCCAAATCATAACTTTCAACCAACGTTTTTTGTTCTAAGGCCTTCTTAACTAATTTGTTGAAAAAGGCCAAGCTGACATCCACATCCTTATAACTCTTCACCAGCTTCTCCTTCTTGGAGATCTCTTCATCCAATAGGGTCTGATATGTGGTTTGGATCTTCTTCAATGGATATTTCAAGACCTTATTACACTCCTTAGAGATTCTGTTACTGTTTTCATGTGGATAGTCCAGGTCTTTGATCTGTTGTTTGTATTTTTGTGATAAGTTCTTGGTCAAGGCACGTGGCATATCACAGATCAAGTAATAACCACTAGCTAACCCGGCACCAATGGCAACTGGCAAGGCAAGATACTTCAAAGTGGTGAAGCTGAAGAAGGAGCCGAAGTGGAAAATACCGTTGACGACTCTGTTAATGGAGAAGACTTTGGTCACTGCGAACAAACCGACAGAGGAATAAGCTGAGTTCTTCAAGTATGATAAAGTGGATTTATCAATTGAGTATTTTTCTTGCAACCCAATGAACTGCAGGAATCCTTCGATTGATGGATCAAAGTAATCAATCAAGTCAACCTGGTTGTTCAAGTTTCTAGAAATCGTATCTTTTCTTCTAGTGAACATAATATCATCTCTGAAGACAACGTCACTGTTGTTGAACTTATCACCAAGCGTACTCTCTCCCAATTTGTTGATACGATTCAATGTATCAACGGTGGTCTTCTTGGCATATGTCTCACTGACTCTCACAGAGTCGACTATACTATCTGTGATCTTCTGTTGGACCTCTGCGGTAAATTGAGCAAGGTCTGGGAACCCTTCGAGTTCAACAATAGCAGATTCACTGATCTTGTCCAAACTTGTGAGGATTTCTTGCTTGGTGTATTGGTAAACTTCAGTGCATGCGGTATCGATGATCTTCTCAATCTTGTCTGTGAGCTTGACGCTTTCAACTAACTTGCGTTCGTAAATTGGTTGGATCTCATTGAGTTGTTGTTCTAGTGTGTTCTTCTCGCTTGCGTATAATTTGGAGTTGATTTGAGCTAAAGATTCAACATCTTGGAACAATTTCGTGAGGTATGTCTTAGCTGGTTGCAATTTGGATAAGGATCTCTTCTGTAAGATGAAGTTACGTAGGCTTTCTTCCAAGTGGTCAAAATTTGGGTTAGTGAAGTCATCGTTGTTGCTATTGTCGTCACCGCCGTTTCCATCTTCGTCTGGTAGGGCGTCCACGATTTCACTTGACGATATGAAATGGACGAAGTTCTTGGAGTCTTTGTGGGTATCTGGTGATAGAGTTTGCACTTGTTCCAAGATTCTATTCTGGCACTTTTGCTTGTCTTTGATATAGTCGTATCTGTTGATCACGAAGAACATCAACTTCTTTTCATGCGTGGCAGCAGAGATAAACTCCTTAGCAGACAACGTGAAATGGTTCTCAGCACTAAGGACGAAGATCACCAAATCAATCTCCTCTTGTCTGGCAAAGACCTCAGTGGTCTGATACGAATCCAGGTTCAAACCAGGAGCATCAATGATAGCAATGTCAACGATCCCATTTCTTAGCAAGCTCTCATCAGTTGATCTTCTGTCAGTGCAGTACACTTTCAAGATAGAATATTTGTCACATTCGCCAACCAAGTGCTCCAAGTCCTTTAATTGGAAGATCTTGTAAGTTGACTCGTTTCTGATGTTGTATTCTGAGCCAATAGGAACAGCGTGGACTTGTTCAACACCGTTGTTCTCTTTGTAATCAATAACCTCACAGAAGACAGTGGTACAAGGTTGTTGATCTTCAGGTAGAACTTTTCTTCTTAGCAAGGCGTTACAGAAGGTGGATTTACCAGAGTTCAAGTCACCAGTGATCAAGATCTTAGAGGTGATATCGTCAATACGGTCCTTCAAAGATTGTAAATGTTTGGAGACTTGAGTGATCTTACCATCCAACAATTGGCCAATGGCGGATTTGTCCAACTTGGAAACAACATGAGAGTCTGATTTAAGGTTGAGCTTAAGGATGTTCAAATCAATACTTTCTTCATCTTCTTCTTGTTCTTCTTGAGTGACAACTTCCTTGGCTATGGATTTCATTGACTGTTTTCTTAGCAGTGCTAAATGGGCTCTTCTTGAGTTCAACATTGGATTAGTGAGATCATTTGAAGGATAGAACACTGGATTGTTGGAGTTCTCCTGCTGTAGCTCGTTCAATAACTGGACGGCGTTTAAGATGGATCTGTTCAATGAGATTCTGTTATTGTTGTAGTGTAACTGAGATAACTGTGACTTCAAATGCTTGTCATTGGAAAGTGATCTGTTATGCTTGACTAGAACCTTTTCCCTATTTTCTTGAAAATTGCCATCAAACACTGTGGATCCCTCTAGAATACCTTCATCTCTTAAATAGTTTAAGGTTGTGGCGTTGTTCAAAGGGTCATTCAACAAAGTCTTTGTTTCATCATCCTCATCATGATCATGAAGTAGATCTTGTAAGGGATCTTTCTCCTCCTTTGTGCTATCTGGAAAGCTAAACCCACTGTTGGACATCTTTCTGGGTGAGTCTTGTTCCTTATTCAAAGTGTATGAGTGGATTCTTTGAACTTACAGTTAGATCATGGACAGTTTGTCATATTTGCCATTTGCCATCTGCCAAATTCCAATATTCTTGTCATATTTATCATGCGGTGTGGGCGGCAAATTCAAATGCAGATCCGAGGGTTTCTAAACGCATTGCACGTGATACCGGAAGTTGAAATTGGATCAAAGAAAATTTCCCAATAAATTATGCGCACCTTAATAAATTAATTGGATTGATCATGAAGATAAGCAATTAATAATTCTCCACCCTTTGACAACATTAAGCTCTTTTACCAACTCAAAACTTCATAATGTCATTCAGAAAAAGAAGCGATATCATAAGCGGTGGTGCTAACCCAGCTCCAAACAGAGGTCCAGTGCCTTCAATTCCAGGAAGGGGACCAATCCCATCGATTCCAGGTAGAACGCCTGTTGTTCCAGGAAGAGGTCCAATTATCGCCACTAGAGGTCCAATAGTTCCAGGAAGAGGTGGGCCAGTGGGTAGAGACGTCACTGGTGGGATTGCTAAGACCTCAGATGAAACTGAAATCGATCAAGAACAAGAAATCGTTAACAAATTCAAGGAAATTTTAAAACCATCAAGTTTGAACTCCTCGCCAACCATCAGTACGGGTATTGCAGACTTGGACAAATTGATGGGTCATCAGGCAGGTATGCCTTTGGGGAGCTCGTTGTTGATTGAAGAAAATGGGTCTACTGATTTCAGTGGTATCATTCTTAAATCTTTTGGTTCTCAAGGTATCATTCACAATAGACTGGACGCCCAATCTCCAAATACTCATCTAGTTGTGCTCACGCTGAACACTAATTGGGCCAAGGAGCTTCCTGGTTTGTACAAGGGTAATTCCAAACAGAGAAAGAAGATGGCCATTAAGGAGAACGAGGATAAACTCTCCGTTCAAAACCTTATCAACAAGCCAGACAAAGATCTAAGAATCGCATGGAGATACGGGATCAACGACGTTAAGAAGAGAGAATTGGAAAAATCTGCCGCTGAAGACGACATTTACAAGAACTTCAACCATCAATTCGACATCACTACCAAATTAAGCCCACTGGTAAACCCAACAGAAATCACATACATCCCAGTCACAAACTTCGCCAAGATCTACAAGCAACTGTTACAGGTGCTAGAGCAACAAAAGGATAAGATTGTCAGACTTATAATACCATCATTCTTGAACCCAGCAATGTACTCGCCAATGCTAACAACGCTGACAGAGGTCTTACCATTCATCCATAAATTGAAAGCCCTCACTAGAACATATACCAATTTGATCATCGCGGCAACCATCCCATTAGATTTGTACTCAAAGGACTCCATCCTGGTCAAGACAATGGAATCTTTGTTTGACTCAGTGATCCAGTTAGAACCATTCAAACAGGACATGTTGGCGTTCTTAGAGAAGGCGTATAAGAACGAGCCTACCAAGGTCAGCCATGGTTTGGTGCATATCTTCAAATTGAACTCTTTAAGTGACAATGGGCAAATGCTAGTCACAAAGAATGAATATTCTTTCAAGAATGGGAGAAAGAAGTTCGAGATTGAAGAATGGGGTATTCCTGTGGATGACGAAGCTGATGAAGGCGAGAAACAAACCACAAAGGATATCGAGTTTTAACTCTGTAGCTAGTAATAGTACATATTTGATGAATTCCTCTACCTTATACATCGTAGATTTGTGTAGCTTGAACCATTAAGGACCCGTGAGATCTGAGGGGGTGTGGTCACCTGACGCGGAATCCAAATACACCTGTGCGCCCCCATGCTTTCTGTTTTTTAATTTCTTTTTGACACCCAAATATTTTTGCGTCTCGGGTTTCTGCTTTTTCATGCAGACATATGCGAGATGTGTTGCGCCTAGAAGGAGCCAGTTGCCGGCTTCCGAGTTGATATTTGAGGCTGAGACTACAAGGTAGAACTAGTATGGTTCGAATGTTTGGAGACCTGTAATCACAAAGCATCGAGATCAAGCTCAGAGATCTCTTTGATACTTCAACTAGTTTATAAACTGCTTTTGAAGATCCGAAAACCAATGTTCAAAGACGCTGTTTAAACACCCAATTAATTATTAAACCAGTATGAAGCGAATTTCAGTAGAGCTGTCAAACTTTATTTAATTTCCAGCACTAAATCCCGCATGTATAAATTTAAATCCAACAGTAAAAGCCAGCTAGCTGCTTATAGCTGCTCTTTCAGAATTGAAGGCATATGCGATTTCGAAAAAGGTTCTCGACCCACAGGCCAATGAGAGTCCAGGATCAGGTAGTTGGGGGCTCCTGGGACCACAACTAGGGAAAATATATATATAAGCCATTTGATTCCCAAGATCCAAGCCTTTAGCTACGCAATAACTCGCAGTTGAACTTTCTCTGCTAGCTAACTCCACCCACACATACACACAAATGAAGCCAACATCATTCCTTTGGAAGCCTTTGTCTAAACTTCCTACTGCCAACGCTGTTAAATTGGCATATGATCTCCATCTCCCAATCAGAACAGTGAACCCGAACTTGAACATCAGATCCCACGAGCCTATTATCTTCCTCCACGGTGTGTTTGGTTCCAAGTCCAACTACAGACATCAATGTCAAACCATCGCCAACGTTACACACACACCGGTCTACGCTCTTGATTTGAGAAACCACGGTGATTCAGAACATGCCTTGCCTGTTGATTACAACACATATTCCAACGATGTGTTGAAGTTCATGCAAGACCACAACTTGAAGAAGGCTAACATTGTTGGGTTCTCCTTGGGTGCTAAGATCTCCCTCTTGTCCTTGTTGAAGTACCCAGAACTGTTCAGATCAGGTATCATCTTAGACAACGCTCCAGTTAAGAACCCAAAAGCTGGGCTCTTCTTACAAGCTTTCCTTAAGTCCGTGGTCAACCTTCTGAACAAAGCCAAGATTCCAAGCCATGATAAGAACTGGAGAGAGTTGGGGCATCAAGCCATACAGAAATATGTCAAGGATCCAGTTGGGGTTCAATATCTTTTGAAGAACTTGAGAAACACAGACCCTGCTGAAAACATCACTGATTACGAAGAAGGGTATTGCCATTTCAAAGTCCCTGTTAGACTATTTGAATCGGATTTCATTGAACAAATCACCACATGGCCAGAAGAAATTGCTCAAGGCAAGCAATACTTGGGTCCCGTCAAGGTGATCAAGGCTAAGAAGTCCAACTTTATCGTCGAAGATGGTCTCAAGGCTTACTCCGAACATTTCCCAAACTATGAAATCTCCGAGGTCAACTGTGGCCATTTGGTCTTTGACAACAGATCTCAAGAGTGTGTCAGACTCATCTGTGATTTCATCAAGACTCAAAGATACAAGTCTTTACAAAGCCATTTGAGAAATGCCGCTGGGTTGTCTGCTGCTGAGATTCAAGTGAAACACGATCAAATGGATCTCAACATTAAGACTTTCAACAAGGAAGTCGCTGCTGGTGATCATGTTGTCAGCGCTTGATTGCTAGCATTGCTTGTACAGTCAAATTCTATAATATTCATTGAACTAATCACATCTGATATTACTTTTCTTTGTAGACAAATATTTCTGATCCAATCTCCGAAGTCCGATTCTCGCAAAAGAAAAGCTCGGCTTTTAACCCTTTCCGCGGTCCGGCAAATGAAGCGCTAGCCCTTTCATACACGTGACTCTGTTTTAATTATGAAGTTCGATCCATAGCGTATATTTTAACTCGTAAACTTTCTACTTAGCTTCACTCTCAAGCACATCAGCAGCAATACACCCAATGAACCCAAGTATGGTCAGAACGTATCCCTGTAAAGCCATGAAGCAATATCTTAAACCCCCGGTCTTTTCAAGGTAACTTTCAATAGCATTCAAAGTCCATAATTTATGGTCGTTATGAGTGCTAAAATGCAATGATTCGAAAAGAAAGAAATAAGAAACTAATAGGCTCAAAAGGAAAATACATTTCAGCATTGAGATCTTCTTGGGCATACTCTGATTCTGCTTTAAAGTGAAATAAGAAATATCGTAAAACTCTTGAAACAATCTCCCGATAGAAATACTCAAAATAAAAGTGACAAAGATAGCATAAAAGACGAAATTATACCAAAATCCAGCTGGTATTCTCCAGATTGAAAATTGAAAAGCAAAGGTGGAGACTTCTCAAAAACTGGGAACCGGTCACAGCTTGCAAGTGAAAATCTTAACATTACAAATGCAAACAAGATTCCAAGCGTACCCACAGATTTAGATATTTCATCGTTGAAGACATTCTCAAAAACATTGACACAGAGTAAATAAATCAATCCAGAATCCAAAGCAAGATTTATCGCAATACTGATTGTTAAAGTTATCAAATCACAAACAGAATAAGTGAACCAATCAACCTTCCAGGCCTTCTCATAGTAAATGCGATAAGAAATTTTCCCAAAGAACAGCCTAAATGAAACATTAAATAGATATAATATGACTGCAGCAAGGATATTCCAACGGATTCTAGCATTTATCAATAAGTGATAGCACCCAGCAATCAAGCAAACCAACGTGAGAAAAACAGGGATCATCATAATGTGGAATTTCCTGAAATCATCACTTCCTTCAGTGAGAATCTTCACTATTGGGGTACTGTTCTTCGTGACCTTAAATAAGCGCGTGTGGTTATTCGTATCTTTCGATCTTTCAGTGTGCTTCAGTAAGACACAGTAATATCCAAAATCTTCATTAACATCCACACTGATATTTTGACTACCCTGTTCCGGGTGTCTAGCATCTTTGAAGTAACGGATAAAAGTCTTTTCAGAAATATCGACAATCTCCTGATATTGGTCGTCAATATCACCATGAGCATGGCATGTCACTTTACAATAAACCAACTTCTTGTTATCCTGGATTTCATTCTCGAACATCGAAGAAGCTTCAAAACAGTCAAACCCCGAATCTTCATTGATAAGGTCTAATGAAGTGAAACCTGGGTAAAAATCAGAAACTTTATAAATGAAAACATCAGTCTGGTGACTATCAAGATCATTGGCCAAATTGATGATTTCCACCGTGGTGGATGTTAACCCACATTTCTTTTCATAACGAACCACCTTGGGGTCATTCTCAAAATCTGGTCGTCTCGTTAGTCTTATTTGTTTATCACCCGAAGTTGTAATAGCGGTGCTTGTGAGTATCAAGGCTGATAATGAAATTAATGTCCGTAGTTTCATTGCGCGACAGTGTTAAAAGTTGTTAGAGAGTTGAAACATATAAATGTAGTTGGATGAGACCGTTCATGAGCAGATTAATTATAATTGATACAAGTTTTTTTTTGTCTTCTCCTTAATTTTGTTCTCAAGTGTAGATTGGTCTGTATTTGTATGCATGAATATGCATGTTGCCGCGCGGCAAGATTTTCGGAAAAAAAAATGTCCCTGTTGTGTTTTTTTTTTTCTTGGATACCTCGGTAATATGTCTGAAAACGGAAAGAAATTTTGGAACCGAGTTCAACTTCAGCCACGTTTTCAATTCGGAAATCCGTTCATGATTTAAGTTCTGATATGATAGCTAGCTGGCTGAAGCCTGAGAGCAATATTTGGTCAACGAATAATCACAATTTACCATTGATCACATACAACCATCAATTCATCATTTATTAAACGTTAGCAAGCTTTGAGTTGATTACAAATCCAATGACAGCTCCCAACTCAGATCTCACACATGAGAGAGTCCTTCTTCTTGAAGAGCAGGACACGATCCAAGACGCCTCGCCCTTCCAAGTATTCGAACACCCAAACCAACTCCGTATGCCATCGGCCTCTGAGTCTGAAGAAACGGATCCATTGTTGGTAGCTAGCGGCTCTGAAACAGCAGTGTTAGAAGACACTGAAACAGACGCCGAGTTGCTATTAAGGGAACATAGAGCCCATACGTTGACCTTGCCATGGAACCAAAGACCAACAACCCTATTGATATGTCTCACCACGTCTTTGTTCTTCATAGCGATGGGGATCTCAATCAGTGCTAAGATCTCCGTCTTTCTCCAAAAGATCTGTGACCACTTGACAAAGACCCATGATTTGACGGATTGTCACGATTCGTCTGTGCAGAAGACTGCCAGCTCCATGCAATCGGGTCTTCTTCTGGTGAAGGGCACTGTCTCGTGCTTGATGAGTGGGAAATTGGGTGAGTTATCGGACCGTCACGGAAGAAAACCGATCTTTATTGTCATTGGTGTTTTGACTTGTGTTTCTAAATTCTTCGACTTGTACTTGCTTTGGCCAACGACTCCCTTCAGCTATTTCTTGTTCTTCACTTCCAACGTCATTGAAGGGCTCGGTGGCGGTGTCAGCTTGGTTTTAAGCTTGGCTAACAGCTACATCACAGACATTGTTGATCCACACAAACGCAATGTGTCTATGGGGTACGTGATGGGGTCCTTTTTCACTGGGATCGCTATGGGCCCGCTGCTTGGGTCTGTGATTGTCAAGTGGTTCAAGGATACCTTCTTGCCGCTGTGGATAGACGCAGCTTTGAGTGTGTTGTTTCTTCTCTCCGTGCTGTTTGTTGTGCCTGAGTCTAGATCCTTGAAGCTGAGAAGAAGATCTCAGTCAATGCACTTCCAAAGAAGAGCCAGTTTCGCCTCCCAGATTTCCATGGAGTCTAACACCACGGAACTGTCGCCTTTGCATTACGTGAAGCTGTTCTTCAAGGAGATGTTCCATTCGTTGGGCTTGTTGTGGCTGCCTAAACACTCCAAGCTGGGGTACATCCCGCGCTACAACGTGATCATACTGCTGTTCATCGACGTCATGAACATGTTGGTGGCTCAATCCATAGGCTCAGCGCTGGTTCTGTACACCACGTACCGTTTCAATTGGTCCGCGGTGACGATTGGGTATTTCATCTCTGCTTCTGGGATCGGTAAGGCGCTGGTTTTGTACACTATTGCTCCTTTCCTGTTGCCCTTTATGAAGAAGCGAATGAGGGAGAGCACGACGAGTTTGGATAACGCTGACAGATTTTTGGTTTACATCGCTGCCCTTTCTGAGCTCATTCACCCCTTGCTTATCGCCGTGGCAACGACCTCAGGAGCCGTGTTCGCTTCGGTGATCTTTGGCTGTTTTGGTGCTTTGTCTTCTCCTGTTATCCAATCTTCCATCACCAAGTACATCCCTGAGTCCAAGATGGGTGAACTGTTCGGTGCCATTGCCCTGATCAAGAACTCTTTGAGTATGTTCGGTCCTCCTTTGTTCCTGTACATTTACTCCAACACCGTGGACACGTACCCTCAGGCGGTTTTCTATTTCGCTGTTTTCCTGTTGACTGTTTCTTTGGGCAGTGCCACTTTCCTCAAAGTTGTTAATGAGGAGAAGATCGCTTTGGACTATGAAGAATTGGGCGGTGAAGATTCCGGGGATCTCTCTGCGCCTTCTACTGCTGGCAGCGAGGCGAGCTTGTTTAGAGGCTCTGTGAAGAGTCAGCTCAAAGTGAGTGGACGTTAGATTGGTATTTAGTAATATAAATGTATCTTTAATTCACACTACAAATCAGTTGATCAGTTGGGAACAGAATCTGGAGTTTACCTACCAATTGCTGGCAGTGGACTTCATATTATAAGCTAACTGCACCACAGTACAACTGTGCCTCTATACAAAAGAATATACCATACTCTAGGTCATCACCATTTCATGGATCAGCCTGACCTAGCTCAAAGAACTAACGGCAACCTCGAACAGCGATGGTTTTAAAGATGATCTTATAAAGAAACACCCCCGTAGAGGTGAATCTTCAAGTTGTTCTACAAACAAAACAGGCTGATATTCAATCGATACAAGTAGAAATTGCTATATCGATCAGCCAGATCCTGTTTCAGTTTGCTGTTGAGTCTTTTAAAACTTTGTTCCCTTTGGCTTTTGTTTTGACGGTTGCAGCGGCGATTCTAATTATTTTTCAAGTTTTTTTCTCTTGTAGCCCGCAGCCGTCAGAAATTGAGCGCGAAAAATTTTATATGACCGAATTTTTGTTTCTTTAGGGCTCAATTTGAACAGTTTAACGTCGAATAACATGATGAGTAATGACTTTCGTCATGTAGAAAGCTTATCAGTCAATTACTCAAAATTGCAACTTTGGAAGGAGTCTACTTTTTACCGGCCAGCCACCAAAACAAAGGAGTTATATCACTAGTTCTGTCCTCGTGTGACTCACAGTGTATCTCAGATCATCACAAGAACTATTCCTCGTGGCCCAATGGCAAGGCGTCTGGCTACGATTGTGAGTTACTTCTGTAAATACCAGAAGATTCCAGGTTCGATCCCTGGCGGGGAAGTTCTTTTTTTTCTAAAATTAATTTTTTGCGGAACATTTAAATTGCAGCTCTTTGCAAAATGTGCGTATTCATGTAAATAGCTAACTTATCATAATCAGCTAATTATACTAGTACTGTAAATATTGAGTTATAATTGTTTTTCCACCTGCTGCTCATAGCGCTAGTTATACATTGAAGAAGTACTTTAGCACGACGACGTGATCGATCATCTTAATTTATATATATAAATATATATTATATAAAATTTAATTGAATTGTGCAATACAATAATAGATATAGAGATCATAAGGAGCAGAAATATTAATTAATTATTTACTTAAATTATTTTTATAAATATATAGATAATTTAATAACGTTCAATACGTAATAATTTGCACGATTGTAATATTCATGTTAAAATTAAAAATAATATTTATTATTTGATATTGTTAGGGAACAGATCGAGATGATAGGTTATACCTTCCCAAAGAAGAAACACCGCCGGATTGATTACAACCTACAAGATATGTTCACGTCTCTCCAGATCTTCTATAAAGGAGAAGATTCCCTGTTCTTTTACTTAGCCTGTTTTTATTATAGCTCTAGATAGTATTTGGTAAAGCAAGTCAACAATGAGGTACAAATCCTATCTATACAACTGTAGACAGGTAGTTAACTTCAACATGGAGGTCGTACTTAAAATTAACTTTTTACAAAAACAGGTGATGCTGGTGTTCAGTTTTAGCACTTTGATTTTGGTGATTCATGCAGAACTCACTGATAGAGTAGAGTTGTTTGTCCATCAGTTTGACATTCACTCACCATTCCGATTGTTGTTTTTTATTCGGCTGTTGGCACATGTTGCCCAAGGCAGGTATTGGGGCCTCGTTACATCAACACTCGTCTTATCATTAGTAGACATCAGTTACCGTTTCCTCATCTCCCCATACACATCTCCTTGTACCATCTTCCGCCATCGCTGTTTCAAGGATCTTAGCTGACAATAGGCTACGTGCTGTCGCTCAGCTGGACATACACTAAAGGCTGTTATTCCGTTCCTGAAATGCTGTTTGCCTCGCCAATATTAATAATATTATTATTTATAATATTGTATTAATTATATTTTAATTATATAAATATAATCATATTATAAATAGATTGCAGTCTAGTTCCACGGAATTATCAATATTAAATATATATATCATTTATATTAATATTATAAATTAACATTTTATTATATAACTTAAGTGTATATATATTATAATATAAGCAGCTTATAATCACTAGCTGTGAAGTTAGCAGCTTTTACCAGCTATAATTCTAGCTGATTCATGTTTTTATTGTATTAGCTTACCTAATTAAATATATAGAATTTTGTATAGAAATTATAGTCAACAATGAGGTACAGATCCTAATAATTACATTAGTGATTTAACTGATATTTTAAAGCCTGTTATCCTTAACATTATAATAATTATTAAATCTACTAAATCGAAGGAGCTGGACCTAGGCCTAACTAAGTACTTCATATGGCTCCAGCTGCATCGCTCGATAGCTCATTCAGAATTATAGGTGTAAATCGATATATTATTCGAGTATGCATTCGATTGGAAAAAAATTGCGTCAGCCGGGAATCGAACCCGGGACATAAGTTTGGGAAACTTACATTTTACCACTAAACTACTGATGCGTTTCTCGATAAATTTTAAACTTGAATCGCACCAGAATGTGATTTCAAAATTTACAAGAAATCCACGAAATA